>JASJSC010000053.1:0-88210 GCA_030450195.1 Saccharomycopsis sp. KB-2023a | reverse complement strand
GTCGATAGCTGCATTGCATGACGTGTATGAATTCATTCCTCTTTTGCGCCTTTTTTATTCCGCTTTTGCGCCCAGCACTAACAAATCCCAGATTTTTTCCGCCCACTTAGTATGTGATTCCGCTTTTTTGCCCGCCGACTATCTATGTGTAAGATCCCCATGTACGTTCCACGATGGAGGCACATACATAATGCCAAATAACCACTGCAAATTTACCAACATGCCTCAAAAAATTAAAATCCCATTAACTACACCAAAATTTGCAATAAATAAATTCTGAAAGATGCTCGACTATATAAAAAAGTCTGGATAAATTTAATGGTCATATCTAGGAATTGCCAAATCTAACACAGCTGAATCTGGCAATTTCCAGTCCCATTTTCTCCATCAATTTAAAAACAATCAATATTTAAACAAATCAAAAATATGCTACTTTTTTATCCTGACTCATCCCAATTATCAGAAATCTCAGATTATTGCAGAAACTCATCCAAATTTGGCGTTTAATTTTTTCTTTCTAAATATCTCAAAATCTAACAAAACTACCAACATGTAACTTTCACCCAGAGATAGCCGATCCTTGAAAGATCCTAGTAAACTACTTATAATTTCCATATATTGACCATAGGATGCGTAAAGTAAAATATTCGCAAAATGCAAGATAGGAACTTCTAACCTGCACCAATCAATTCCTCTCATTTCAACGATCACAAAAAGTACACGGGAGAATTGTGCCAAATTATTGTCGTATGGAAACTGGAAAAGTCATAAACGATTGGCAACATTAAAAATTTGAAACAACATAATATATAATAATTTAGAATAAACTGTATAGAATTATTTAAAATGCATGTAGCGCTGAAAGTGAAACGGTTGATCGGCATGCTTTAATCTAACGTTTTTTCATGCATGCATCCTGCATACACTGTCCCATGGTATACTACGATGTTTTTCGTATTATTTTTTTTGTTTTGAAAAAAACTATTTCGTTTCACTGTTAACTGTCTTAATCCAGAGAGTAACATAGTTGCGTTTACCATTGTCATTCTTACATATGTTCTTATTTATTTAATAGGAAGATCTCTACAATATGTAGTTATCAACAGAGGCATTGTTTCAAATAGCGTATCAGTTTAATCATATATCAATTTTGTGGGATTCCAAGATCCAACAATTTGAGGAGTATCGGTATTGCTGGCTTTCAAAGTGCGTCAGTTGATATGCATGCGTTATGTTGTTGGATTGCGACCTGCAACAACAACCGCCTCAATTATTTCTTTACCATTAGTTACATGAGACATAAGCCACCAGATTCTCAAACCGCTTGTTGAACATTTGCATGATGTATTGGATATTCTATGAAAATATATTTTCTAATGTAACCGTTGGTATCGTTTTACAAAAGTCTCAAAGTACGATCAGCACCAGAGATCCCCGAAGACATTATTTTTCCACTTGAAAAAATTGGATATTAATATGTGCCAAACTCCTCCAAAATCTAGCCAACTTTTCATGTTATCATAACTGAGACAATCTTAAGTATCAGTCACTAATCATGATATTAAAATTCATATTTTCTTTAATTTGTTATTTTATAACAACTACTCGTGCTGGGCCTTCGGGCGCTTTTAGATATAGCTATGATACTCAGCATTTGATTAATGGTGTTTATCATTACAATATGGACAAAAGTGCTTTGGCTGGAGGTCTTGCGAGTACAAGCCTTTATTACGAAGGAGAATGGCACTGTTCTAGCAATATCTATCTACAAAATAATTACAATTTTCCATTATATTGTTTTCTATATACCGGGTTCTCTAATGGCGAGACGCGCTATGCTGGACCACACTCTGTGCTAGTTCTACCAACAAGCGGTAATCGGCTATGGATACCTAATGGCTTAGCATGTTCCATGAAATGTTCCAAGAAAACTAGTAAATCATGGACTCTTGGTCCGGAAGGTGGTGTAGACGAGATAACTGCTCCCCAAAGGCAATTGGTAACGTGAATATCTAATATCTATTCTAACGTATATAAATAATACACACAACAAAACAATAAAACAGCTATTAACAGAATAACGCAATGTGATTAGAACACGTTGTATAGTGTTAATAGTCGAGCAGTGAAATATGTTATAATCTAGACAGTAACATATTTGTGTTTTTCATTGTGGATCCATATTCTTTCATATTTGCTTGAGAGGAAGGCCTCTCCAATTTATATAGCTATTGACACAGTCATTCTTTCAAATAGCCTATCAGTTTAGTATATATTAATTGTTCAATTTATCCATTAATTGATTCATGACCTTGAGGGAACACGTTTATGTTGGATTACCGTTTACAGTTAATTACGATCTACAACACGTTCCACGTAGGTGGTAGAGAGATAATACCAAATAACCACTGCAAATTTGCCAACATGCTACAAAAAATTAAAATCTCCCAAATTCCATCAAAATTTATAATAAATCAATTCTGATAATACCAAATAACCACTGCAAATTTGCCAACATGCTACAAAAAATTAAAATCTCCCAAATTCCATCAAAATTTATAATAAATCAATTCTGAAAAACGCTAGACTGTATAAAAAAGCTACAAAAAATTCAATTCTCTTACTTAGAGGTCGCCAATACCAACACAGCTGTAGCCGTCAATTTTTTGACCCCATTTTCTCCATCAATATGAAAAGCAGCATCAATTAAACAAATCAATAATGTGCTATTTCTTGGTCCCAACACATTTGCATTATCAGAAGTCTCATGTTATTCCAGCAATCCCTTTAAATCGGCTATTTTAATTTTCTTTTCTAAATATCTCAGAAACTAACAAAACTGTCGTCTTCTAACTTTCACCCAGTAATGACTGAATATTTATATATTCTAACGAATCATTTATTATCTCCATATATTAATCAAAGGACGCGTGAAATGGAATATTTCCAATACGCAAGTTAGGAACTTCTAATAATATGCACCAATCAATTCGTCTCATTTCAACGATCACAAAAAGTACACGGGAAAATTGTGCCAAATTATTGTCGTATGGAAACTGGAAAAGTCATAAACGGTTGGCAACATTAGAAATTTGAAACAACATAATAATATAATAATTTAGAATAAACTGTATAGAATTATTGAAATACATGTAGCGCTGAAAGTGAAACAGTGGATCGGCATGCTTTAATCTAATGTTTTCATGTATGCATCCTGCATAGACTGTCGCATATTATACTACAATGTTTTTCATATTATTTTGTTTTGAAAAAAATTATTTCGTTCCACTGTTAACTGTTGTAATCCAGAGAGTAACATAGTTGCGTTTACCATTGTCATTCTTACATATATTCTTATTTACTTAATAGGAAGATCTCTACAATATGTAGTTATCAACAGAGTCATTCTTTCAAATAGCTTATCAGTTTAATCATATATCAATTTTGTGGGATTCCAAGATCCAACAATTCGAGGAATATCGGTAATGTTGGCTTTCAAGATCCATCAGTTGATATGCATCCGTTATGTTGTTGGATTGCGATCTGCAACAACAACCGCCTCAATTATTTCTTTACTATTGGCTACATGAAACATAAGCCACCAGATTCATTTTCAATAAGATGAGAAATCAGCCCATAACAGTTTTGGATTTCACATTCAATACACAGAAAATTAACGCTAATCGAAACCTTTCGTGAAGGATTGAAAAAAATTCAGATTCTCAAACCGTTTGTTGAACATTTGCAGGATGTATTGGATGTGCTATAAAAATATAAATATATTTTTCTAGTGTAACAGTTGGTATTGTTTTACAAAAGTCTCAAAGTACGATTAGCACCAGAGATCCCCGAAAACATTATTTTTCCACTTGAACAAATTGGGATATTAATATGTGCCAAACTTCCCCAAAATCTAGCCAACTTTTCATGTTATCCTAACTGAGACAATCTTAAGTATCAGTCATAATAATGATATTAAAATTCATATTTTCTTTAAGTTATTATTTTATAGCTGCTTGTGCTGGTGCTTCGGGCAGCTTTAGATATAGCTATGATACTCAGCATTTGACTAATGGTGCTTATCATTACAATATGGACAGAAACGCCGAGGCTGGCGCTCTTACGAGTGCACGCTCTCAGTACCAAGGAGAATGGCACTGCTCTATCAACATTTATGTGCAAAATGATTATAATTTTCCATTATATTGTATTCTATATACCGGGTTCTCTAATGGCGAGACGCGCTATGCTGGACCACACTCTGTGCTAGTTCTACCAACAAGCGGTAATCGGCTATGGATACCTGATAGTTTAGCATGTTCCATGAAGTGTGGTAAGAAATCTGGTGATTCATGGGCTCTTGCTCCGAGAGGTGGTATAGAGGAGTTAAGTTCCCCCTAATAGCAATTGGTAAAGTAAATATCTTCTATCTATACTGACGGGAAAATATATACATAAAAAAAAAAGCGACACACACATAAGAAAACAATAAAACAACTATTAACATCATAAGACAGTGTTAATCCTAAATAATGCATGCGTGTCGACTGATGGGTATTGGAACCGAGCATGCCAGACGCATGTTGACAGTGTTGAAGATATTGGAACGGAGCATCCCAGATAGATATTGTATCCGATATCTTAGCCATGCCAAACTAGGAAATTGATTAGGTTGATAATTATATATTGGAAAGGTCTCCCTCTCAAGTAAATATGAAAGAATATAAGCAAGGATAACTATGGTAAATGCAACTATGTTAATGTCTGGATTACAACATTATCGAGGATATAAAATACTAGCCGCTCAATACTCTTTTTTAATTTCGGCAATCTTTCTTGAACTTCGTGATACATTGGATTCACTATTGTTGCTTTGCTTTCTTGTGGATTCCTGGAAAAATCTAACAAAATACCGTGGCAGTAATGAAAGTACTTGTAGACCCGAATCGGCCTAAAGTCAGTGGTAATTTGCATGACAAATTGATCGTCCCATTTTAAGGCCCCAACTACTGCAGAATGAACAATTGGTAACTCTCTATCAACCAGATTTTGATCGGAATCTGGTGTTTCTTGATTAGATGCTAAGATTGGCTCACTGTCAAGCTCCTCAATGTCAAAAAATTAAAATCCCATTAACCAAAAATGACAATAAATCGCTTTTAAAAAGTGCTAGACTCTATAAAATAGCTACGAGAAATTCAATTATCATACTTAGAGGTCGTCAAAACCAACACAGCTGAACCCATCCCTTTTCCATCCCATTTTCTCAATCAATTTGAAAACAATCAACATTTCAGCAAATCCATAATATGCTACTTTGTTGTCCCAATTCAGGGGAATCATCAAAAGTCTCACCTTGTTGCAGTAATCCCTCCGAACCCGCTATCTTAATTTTCTTTTCTAAATATCTCAAAAGCTAACAAAACTATCGTCTTCTAAGTTTCATCCAGCGATGACTGAATATTGAAAGATTCTAACTAATTATCTATCATCTCCATATATTAACCAAAGGATGCGCAAAGTGGAATATTGCCAGAAATGCAAGATAGGAACTTCTAATCTGAACCAGTCAATTCGTTTCATTTCAACGATCGCAATGATGCCGCTCACTTGTTGGTAGGTTGAGCATGTGACTCTATAATATCTATTGTGTACTTGCGCAATTTTTTTTCGTGTGCTTTGGCAAGCATTAACAAAATCCATCTATTTTTCATGCCGACTATTAATGTGTTCAATTGGCAATCACTTGCAATTTTCCTTTGGTATTTGATCTTCTTGTATATCCAAGCAGTTGACAACTGCCACCTGGTTTCCCTTGAAAGCGATATTGGTAATCACAGCTACCTGCATAAAAGGTAATTTCAAGCTCATTCTTGTAGGGCTTTCTTGTTCGCTAATGTATTTTTCCTAAAGATTGCAAAAGCTGGCCTTAAATATAACTCTGCCCTTGTCGCTCTTATTGATATGTGTGATAGTCCTCCAATCTTCACACAGAAGAATCTCGCTTGTTCGCGGTTAACCTAGATGGTCGCTCTGAGTCATCCTCTTTATGGGGCTCTATCCCAATTTTAAGTTTGTTGCGGGTTACCCACGTTCAGGTTAAATCTTCTTTTCTATCTATATATCAGTTCCATCTCTCTACCAGGAGGGCCTGAAATAAAAAATCCAACAGGTCAAGATACAAACTTTTTGACCTCCACTAATCGATCTCAACAATACTGCTCACTTGCTGCTAGGTGCACCCTGTATAAATTTATAGCGTATATAGCGTATATGCGCCATTTAGTCGACTTTTCTGTATGTCGACTTATTGTTGTGTGACGTGAAGGTATGGCGACGCCAGAGGATTGCAGATTTGGGAAAGAATCCAAAACCAGGACATGGTTACATATCGCACAATGGATCGACCCTACATTAATTAGTAGCCCCATCAGCTGACTTACTCTCTGACAAAGTTTGAATTACCAAGGCAATTTCGCAATTTGGCATGATATACAATATAAAAATATCTAACGAAACCACCGTTAGCCTCGACGAATTAACTGTTAGAAGCTCCATATAATATGCGTGAACTGGTCATTCGTTTTGGAAGCCATTTAGAGAGAAATACTTTATCGGGGCTGGAAAGGATGTGGTTAATCTATCTTAACCATGAAGCATTTGGAGCAACAACTCCAGACATTCTCAAAGTGGAGATTAACGTTATAAAGAAAATCATGGAATTCCCTGATGTGTTTTTTAGCTATGATTTATTTGAAATGACAGAAACTACAAGAAAGGCTGTGGCTAAATTAGTTAATTGTGATTATAATGATTTGTCATTGTGAGTGCAACTATTGCTGCCATCGCTGTTCTCAGATCTTTTCCATTCAACAAAGGTGATGTGATCATTAGTTATTCAGTGATGTATGGGGCCTGTAGGCAAATATTGAATTTTCTTGAAGATCATTACGGTGTTGAATACGGTGTTGAACTTCGTCGAATTGAAATCAACTACCCGATTTCAAATTAAGAAATCAAGGATCTACCTAAAGATAAACAAGTCATAGGGTGCTTTGGTGGGGTCAGTTCATTGCCGAGTGTAAGTAGTTAAGAATAATAAATACAAGGTTAACTATGGCAAACGAAACTATGTTAATGTCTGGATTGCAACAAATACGGCTAATTTGGAACCTATTCCCGGATAAATAAATGTGCATAATATCGCATACCCTGCTAAATTTTAGTGTCTTCAAAACATTGGTCAAGTTATTAACTGATTAACTAATACAGAACCAAACGAATTAATTAATCACTCATTTTTTCGTATTGCTCTATAGTGTATCGAATAGATCAACCTAATCTAGTTTGCGCTGCCATTTTTACTCGATTGTGCATGTATACTATTTCATTTTATAGTTCTGCCAGCTTTTAGAAATTTTTTCTCTTAAAATTATTACTATTTTTGTGAAAATAAATTGTCTTTCACGAGTTCTGACCTTCAGTGGAAAACCGGGATTCTTCGTACGTATCGCTAACTTGTTTTATGTTCTAATATTCATCCATTATTATCTGATGCAAATCGGTTATTTGTCGTCTCTAAAATTAAAATGTGTAACAGTCCATGACAGTTTTGGCCACAAGTTAGGTTAGACACTGCGAGACCCTGTCACTAAACCAGAACCGGAAGCTAACCATTCGCGAGTTTAATGAACTTAAGTCAAGTCTCCAAGTTAAACTGACAATTAGGAAAAAATCAGATCAATTACTTTAGAGACAATTTAGTCGGCAGCACTAATGTAGACAAATAGACCCAAACGACTGATAAATGAAAGAATTATCGCACCTTTTGCTCGCTGAATGAATTAATTTCTTACCCATAATTTGATGCTAACCCCTCCGTTTTTTCGCAAAATGCATTTTTACATCCACTAATGACAAAATATTCCTGACAATTATTTATACCTCAACTCCCCACGTTAGCATTCTGTAACAAATCACTAAATTCCAACTAATGCCCGCACAGACACTTCCTTTAAACTCATGTAATTAAATTATAATAAATTGCTTCCCGCGGATAATTTGTAATAAAAAAAAAATAACATAAATGTAAAGGAAATAATAACTGGAAAGCTGGTTTTGTTTTCTTTTAGTTCGCAATGATTGGGTAATTTGTCGGTTCTGTTGAAAAAGTTTCCCTGCAAGCTGAGCTGATCTACCGTAAGGTCTCAATATCGTGCCATTTTTCTTCTTTAATATCTGGATTACAACAGTTTTTATAAATTAACCGAATTACTCAAACCACTCAAACTACTATGAAAGTACAGTTGGAATTTGAACGGTTTCTTTCAACCATTTCAAATGAGGAATAAACACATCTTCACATCTTTTGATATTGTTCCGTTCTTCTTCTTTGACATAGTCTAAATGGTTACCCATATAATCGTCTTTAAAGTTAATCTTTGGAACATTCTCAATTGGTTTACCAGTTTCGGCGTCATAATAATTTGGACATAAACCTTCAGTGAAGAACTGCAAAACTCGTAAATCAAAATCATATCCAACATTTTCATTCACGTCTCCATACATTCTTATATGTTCGTCATAATCGGCATAGACAAGATCATGATTATCAACTAACCAATTTGGATAAAATTTAGGATACGAAAGATGCATGAAGATGATATCTACTTTGTCATTTGATGAATCTTGTGCTTGAGCAGGATCTAAGGCTTTGGAGACAAACTTGTTTTCCGCTTTTGATTGGTACCCACTCCATTTGAATTGTTTAGCACATTGATACCAAGGTTCTTTCATGGCATGTGCAGCAGCGATAAATGTCTCTTTATCCCCTTCACCAGCTGAACCTTGTGTCATTAATGGGTAGTAATAGTCCGGTCCAAATACATTGTAGTACAAACAAAGTAATAATGTTTTCAAATGACTAGATTTGTTAATCATCAACATACCAGATTCTGACGTTGGATCCGGGAGAGCTCCTTCAAAATCATGATACCAAGAATCCTTGAATGTGTATTCAGACAATGGTTTCAATTTACCCTTACCCCCGCCTCGCTTCTCATCGTACTTGGAGTATCTCAACTTGTTTTCCTTAACTTCGACATTAGCAATATCGTAGTACTTCGGGTTAGTCGTTCTAGCCCATGCATCTGGCCATAAAAGCAACTGGTTTTCTTTGTACAAGGTGCCGGTAAACAAGTAATCAACATCTTTAGTTGGGAAATTATCTGAATCTAAATACAAGACATTCTCGAATCTTGAACTCAAAATGGCTAACATTTTATATTGATAGCCACCGAGATTAAAACGATCATGCAAATTTTGAGCCAATGATGAATCAAAAACGTTACAGCTGGTATTATATTTAGGTAACACATTGTCACAGAAATGTTGTTCGTAATCTGCCTCAGTAGCGATAAACATTTCAATAGGTAATTTGGACCCATTTGCTCTCATTTGTTTGATAACCAAGAACGATAGCCAGGTGAATTTTCCTCCACCCACAAGAACATATCCTGATGATCCCTTGTATGAATTCCACTCTTTATCGGAAGGCGACAAATTACCAAAGGTTTTGACTTCTTTAAGCAATTCAGGAATATGTTCATTCACATATCTCAGATGGCTATCTTTTAATTCTTCGAATGTTTCATGAGGGATATCCAAAACATTCTCCAAGTACTCTTTGCTGAATAAAAATGAATCATGATTGGAGGATAATTCTTTGGCATGCTCGGTTTTATTTTTGTTTTTAATGGAAGGCAGTTTCATGGCAAAGTTTTCCAATTTGTCAAAGAAAATTGTATAGTCTGTAATTTTACTATTTTTTGGTTTAGCAGCTTGTTCTGGAGTTGATTTTGAAGTATATTTTTCATCTTCTTTTGGTTTCTCCAGAATACATTTGCAATCATCCAATTCAGCATCTGGTTTTTTCTCAGCTGGAAGGACCTTTTGATTTCCAGTTATATCGTCATTTTCGATGGTTTTAATTTCATTATGAGGTTTAGCTTGGGAAATTTCTTCTTTTGGTCGACTATTAGGTCTATTTGAACCGACTTTTGGTACCGATTCTTTAACTCTTGAATCAGATGACGATGTAAAATCTATTGCACTCTCTAAATCTTGACGTTGGAGATTAGAAGAATCCATCAAATGATAAATGACAATTATCACCAAAGCACCTAAAAGTAATTTGATTTTTTGTTTGGAGATCATTATGGATTATAGGAAAAGGGCTACGGTAAATGCAACTATGTTACTCTCTGGAGTTCAACAGGTTTCGATTGAAGTTGATTTTCTGTTTATTGAACATGAATCCAAAAATATTATCAGCCAATTTCTCATCTTACTGATTATGAAACTGATGGGTTGTGTTTCATGCAGCTAATGTTATGAAAAATAACTAAGGCGGTTGTATCCTTACTAGCGGAATTGCTAAAATAATTAACTAACCGCCCTGCAAATTGCATAGGGAGAAGTTAGCCAATAATATTTTTGAGATTTACACGATTTTTTAATTTTTTTTTCCTTCTACTTTTGCTTAAACTGTTCTCACCTTATGAAAATAGTGAAACGTGTGCATATTATTCACATTATTTTGCTCTAAAGGAACAAAAATTCTGGCAATGTAGAAACTCTTAGTTACTACCCTAAGACATTCTCCCATTTTAGCATGATGCCACAGTAATTGAATAATCTCAAAATATTCAAATTAGAGTGTCAACTGGTCGCCTTCCTCATAATAACTTCCAATACTGACCGTGGAATTAGCATTGGAGAACGGCTGTGAAGTTATTAATATAATAGGTCACCTAAATTCGGGGCTGTCACCAGCCGCAAGACAAAGCTAGTTAATTGATTACCATGCATACTAAACTAGTAGATTGTTTAAAAGAATTTTCACACTTTCGCCTAATTAGGCAATGTGAAACTTTTCTGTTTCTCCTTTCAGCAAAGACACATCCCCATCAACTGGAATCCACGCCTGATAATCGGCTCCTTGCTGGGGCTTGTATATCTTATCATAAATTGTTTTTTGAATTTGGTCAAACAGACTTGGGTTAGTTCGTGCAGAAGTGCGACACTCAAGGTCCAAATCGATTGAAACTTCCACAGAATCAAATTCTTTGTCCACAAGAATGACTTGAAAAGCTTCGCGAGTTTTCTTAGTTTGAATTCATTTGATTGGAAGCCGTCGTAAATTACATTGAGCCCACTAACATAAATCTCAGCGCGGCAAGGATCTGGATGGCCGTCAGAATAAAAGTACATTAAAGGGAAGAACTGAGTGGTGCAGAGTGGAGCAGAGGAATTCTCACTTTGTGAATCACAGAGCTGGCCAAGCAGAATTGGACCAACAACAACAGTAACGACAACATTAAAAATTGCATCTTCTTGAGAATGCCAGGCTGAATGTAGGCCTTTTGGCAGATGGGGAAATCATCCTGTTTTTGTATTATTTTCGGATGCGTTTTAAAGCGATCAAATCAGGAGCATCCCTCGCGCTCAACCTGGTGATCGTGTTTGCAGCGTACCGCACTTTTGAAGATGGTAACCCAACCAAGGACTACGTATTAAACTGGGTGATCGATTGAAAGAATGATTCATTTAATAACTATATATTGTGGAAGTTTTCTTCTCAAGCAAATAAGGAAATAAGGAAATAAAATGAATGACGTAAATGATAAATGCAACCATGTAATTGTCTGTCTTGAGACAGATGATGGCAAGAAATTCTCCGTAAATCTAACATGTTTCACGCAGGCGGACTAAAAAGTTAGATCCAGGCAATGATGCATTGAATTGCAGAGAGAACGCACGTGTAAAGCTTAAAATTAGAATATGAGATAATCAAAAGATCTTGTCGACTGTACAATATAAAAAAACTAACCCGTCACTTCTTATTAAACTATATATTCTATGAGCGGCTGATAATCAAGACATACAATCGTAAATTGAGCTTTTTTCACTTAAGACAATCTTTGATTTATGGCTATTCTGCTGGAATTTGTCCTTGTATAACGATGATTGTTTCTGCTTATTTTCATGACGAATAACCACCAAGTAAAACGAGCTTACAATCATACAAATAACGAGAAAGAATATTCCGGCACGCAATCCTTGATGGAGCACACTGCAAGTAATCCGTCAAGAGACCCAAGAAAAAGCTCCAAAGAAATGGCAACTGATTTTCTCAAATGATCACATAAATTCAATGATGTCCAACAAAAAATGGCAAAATAGAAGTCACACCAAAAGCAATCAAAAATGATGCGGCATATTTTTGTTGATCGGGGATGATAATTTCGTTCCTCGTTAATAAAAGTATTATCTCTACTAAATAAGCAAACAATTGCCAATTACAAAATAGTAATAGTAATGCTTCTGGAAATAATCACTAGCTAATTCAATCACATTACACCACCAAAAATGCACAAACATAAATATAAGAATTTTTTGAATTGACTTCTCATAATTTGTTTACTATAACTTGGCCCATAATTGTTTCAAACATGGCATACCCAAAAGTAACAAACGACATCCCAAATGAAGCAATACCACGTAACCAAACAATCGGATCCACTAAAGTTTTGATGATCTCATCTTCAGTATATTCTAAATTGAAGAGAGATTTCTCACCGTGCATTTCAATTTTTTAATTAAAAATAACATCTCACTGTCATTGAAAAATCTTGCACCGTCAGGGAAATCAGGAATAATGAAAACAAGACTATAGGCACCTTCAATGGTTAATAACCATCACCGAGATTTCCAACCTTTCTTGCCATATAATAAATCCGCATAATTGATTAGATTCCCAGCCGTACCAGCAAGTGCGTTAACAGAACAAATTGCATTGAATTTTTTTTGAAATTCTTTGCGTTCATAATAATGAGCAACAATGTAGAAAATTGCTGCTTCAGCGCCGCTTTGGAAAATACCACGCAAGAATTGGCATAATAATAGTTATAATTATTAACAAATCCAGCAAATAAGATGATGACACCGTATGTCGAGATGCTTATATTAAGCCCTAGGTTGATCGATTCAAATAAAAAACAAAATAGAGTAAACAGAATGCTGGTACCACAAAAATACCAATCTTCCGCATTAGTCTTTTTATGGTGACTCCATATCTTTCGGCTATTTCATAAAATCCTAATCTTTTGGATTCATAAGAAACGTAATCGTAAGCAATTGTCCTATATCATAAACAAGTTGAATTGAATTCTACGTGGGTATGATGTAATTATTGAAAATTGCGTAAGCATTTGGTGAAGATGGTAATCCAACAAACGAGATTCTCGTTTCAAGTAAATAACGGAATGAAGGTAATGATGGCAATTGTATGCGACTATGTTGCTCTCTGGCTTACAACACAAAATTGCGAATTTTTTTCGGTTAGATTAGCATGCATTTGCCCATGTCTGCCAGTCGACTATCAATGTACTCTTGCAAAAGTCAAACAAAATACCATGGCGTAATAAAAGTACTTGTTAACTCCAATGACTCTGTAGTTACTTTTAATTTCCTAGGTTAGATTTCAGTACTCGTTGCTGTTTACAAATTTAGTTTCACTTAAGGTTTGTATGGTTGTTTCTTTATTCAATTTTCTCAAGTAGCGACCATCCCCGTTCCTCTGCGGTGGTACATAGATAAAAAGTGAGATCCTGTGTACGTTCCACGGCGTAGGTACATAGATAAAATTTTGTAAGTGGTTTCAGATAAGCTAGCTCCAGTTAATTTATTTGCTAAATTTTGTTCAGCAATTGAATCAGAATGATTGCTAGTGGTATTATTCAAAACAAGTGCAAATTTGCCGACATGCAACAAGAAATTAAAATCTCCCAAACTCCACCAAAAATTACAAGAGATTCTAAAAAGTGCTATACTATATAAAAAAGCCTTGAAAATTTAATAGTATGCATTCAGTTATCTCGCTTTAGCTGCAGGTGCACGGATCCGGAACTAACTAGTTCCACCCATAGAGTCAAATTAATGGGCAAGTTCCATCGATGCTGCAATTTCAGCAATGCGACCATACTGACTTTGAAACCCATGGACTTTGATTTTAAATTTTGGGTTAGATTCCAGGAGATTCACTAACTGATCAGCGTTCAATGCTTGCTGGTGTTCCTAATTAAGAGATGGAAGGACATGAATCATTTGGAGATACGGATCAACTGATACTTGATTAAACTGATAGGAAATTTGATAAATATATACAGTGGAGGTCTTTCTCTTAAGTAAATAAGAATAATAAATGTAAGTATGACAATATTAAACGCAACTATATTGCTGCCTGGATTACAACATTTTTTGCAAATTTTATGCAGCTCCTAACAAATTGCACGTATTTTTTGGGCAGTTTGCTATGCGTTTGTGCTTTTCTGCAGGCCGACTATTAATACGCCCTGCCATTCCTTGGAATTGCTCTTGATTTCTGGGCTCTGCTAGAAACAGCGTTGAACGATTATCCTTCATTGTTCGATGGTATCGTAGTACTGGTTTTCGCTTACATTTTTCTGGCTACCGGACTTTACACGGCTTTTGCTTTGAGGCATGTAAATGCGGATGAATGCAAAACAGAAAAATCCATTTTCGCAGTTATCGCATTTAACGTACTGCTATATAAAAAACAGGTTGCCTCCAGAAATCTTCACAGACAAACCTTTCTTTGTTTCCCAAAAAAAAAAATTACTAATTAATATTTTTTTGTTATTATTCAATTCAATTAAATGATGTCTGTTCCAGAAAAATTTCAAGCAATTGGAGTTCACGATTTCGACAAATGGATGGAACCAAAACATTTCGAGTACGCTCCTCAAGCTATGAGATCTCAAGATATTGATGTCAAAATTGAAGCTTGTGGTGTCTGTGGTTCTGATGTACATGCTGCTAAAGGTGATTGGGGTAGACCATACACTCCAGTTGCTGTTGGTCACGAAATTGTTGGCATAGTTGTCCGTATCGGTGAAGATGTTGATAATTTTAAAATTGGCGACAGAATTGGTGTTGGTCCTCAATGTGATTCTTGTGGAAAATGTGTTCATTGCCATAATGACATCGAACAATTTTGTAGTGACAACGTTTTTACGTACTTCGGGGTTTACAAGGAAACTAATACTCCAACTCAGGGAGGTTACTCAAACTTTATTAGACTTAACTCCAAATTCGCATTCAAGATTCCAGACGCTCTTGATAGCATATCCGCTGCTCCATTACTTTGTGGTGGCATAACTGGTTTTAGACCATTGATGACTGCTGGTGTCACTAAAGGTACTAAAGTTGGAGTTTCTGGTATCCATTGGCCATATGACTATCTTATTTGCTAAGGCCATGGAAGCCGAAGTTACCGCAATTTCAAGAACTAACAGCAAAGAAAAATTAGCTAAAGAATTAGGTGCCGACCATTACGTTGCTACTAACGGAAAAGATTTTGATACAAAATTTGCTCAAACTTTAGATGTTATTGTTAACACTGGGTCTTCATTCTCTGAAGGGTCAGTTGAAAGAGTTTTACGTTTGCTTAAACCATATGGTAGAATGATCTTCATTACCGCTCCTCCATCAAATGAAAAATTAACTTTGACTCCAATGGATTTATTGATGTCCAGTTACAGTATTAGTGGTTCAATTGCTGGCTCCCCAAAAGACATTGAATACATGTTAGACTTTGCTGCTAAACACAATATCAAGCCATGGGTTGAAACCATTGACATTAATGAAGAAAATGTTGCCAGTGCTTGGAAACGTATGACTGAAGGTGATGTCAAGTTTAGATTTGTGTTGACAGGCTATGACAAATATTATAAATAAGGCGACTAATATTTATTTTTGTCCCCAGTAAGTAAGACTAACTAAAATATATGCCAATTTGAGAGACTGGACATGTCAATAATCGTTGTAATGCGTTTACTACACCCAACTTAATCATCTTTGTTGTTATTGCATTTTATTGCATGATCATTCAACCAATTAGCTGCCTTCAATTTAAGAGCCCTGAGGTTGTTTACATAGTTCAGCAGTTTTTCACACAGAGCCGAATATAGCTGAGTTTGTAGGCGAAATTAAAACTAATGTTATTGCCAAAACTAGAATTCTGCTAAATTTGTACTAAGTAAGGAAAGCTCTCAGTTAACAATATATTACATATATATATTAAACACTTTTGAGGGAATCACGCAAATCCAAACATATATAGAATGGCTCTGAGTAGGTACATGCAACAATTATTATTTTTGTAGAAAAACAGATACTATTCCCATTAATTGATATTCTTAATCAAAAAAATTGTTATTAGCATCATTACAAGCACAAACATCAATGCCCGTATCCTTTTTGACTTTCACTGGGAGATGTTTTAATCCAAACTGTGACATAGTTGCGTTTACCATTGCCATCGTTACTTTTATTTCCTTATTTGCTTAAGCCTCTTTAATATGTAGTTATTACCTTAATCATTCTTTCAAATAATCTACTAGTTTTGTATGCATCCTTTATGTGGATCTCAAAACTCATTATTTTACCGTGCATCCTTTATGTTAGATTACTATTGTCAACAATTATATTCATGAGAAATTGAGAATGCTTAGCTTAGAGACAATTTCGCTGGTGGGTTAACTCCAATTCAATATTGTTGGATTGCGAATTTAACTGGAGACAACGAAGAAAATTACAAACCCATTATGACCTTGTCATTCAATTTAGATTGTGCTCCTCCAGGCTCTCTACCAGCATACAGCAATTCGAATTGGCGACAGAGACTTCTAAACTTGGATTTTCATGGGAGTACAGAAATGTCAATCGTTTGATTAACGGTAGACACCAATGGCAAATCAAATCAGAGGAGGATAACAGACTGGAATCAGTTAATGGATATTGTCTATTAAGATTTTCAATCACATCGCTTCTTTGTATGATTCTATTTTTTTTATTACTTTTTTAGACAACCATGGCACTTTGC
The DNA here is from genome assembly GCA_030450195.1 of Saccharomycopsis sp. KB-2023a. Lineage (NCBI taxonomy): Eukaryota > Fungi > Ascomycota > Saccharomycetes > Ascoideales > Saccharomycopsidaceae > Saccharomycopsis > Saccharomycopsis sp. KB-2023a. The sequence continues at coordinate 71,244 of JASJSC010000053.1, read as the reverse complement.
ACATTCGTGAGAGATCTCCTATTTTTGATCTATTGTTAAATCCTACATTATGGAAAATTCGTCTAATTTGTAATCAGAGATCTCACTACACCTATTCGAATTTTAGATGGCATCATTTCATTTAATATTGAAATTTTGCAAAATATCAAAGCCTAAATTAGTTCGTCCGTCCTTTATCAAAATGATTGACTCAGGAAGACTAAATCTGACTGAATCTGCGAGATTTCGTAATTTTGACAATTTTCACTGCATCAGGAGTGTCAATCAATGAGTTGCATTAAGCAAATGGAATGATGAGGTTCGTTGTATGGTGCATTAACCACATGGTCTCACACAACCCCAGCATACATGAACGTGAGCACTAAAAGATCACCAACGAAAAAAAAAAAAAAAAATGTTCTTCATTCTATATATAATAAAATGAATTTCACACACCATTCCTTATTAATTTAATTCACAAATCAACATGTCAGTACTTATTAGACCTGTATGGAATTATTTCAAGATTGACAATCCGTCAGAATTTCGAGATGATTATATTGACAAAACTATTGATCGGTCCAGAAAGCAACAAGCGGTAAAGCATAATAAAATTTCCCAGCTCCTTCAAGTTTTTGATTGGTATCCCAGTCATTATTCATCCTATGAAAAGAAATTTCTTTTCAAAGTGGATGCTACGGTTTTAATTTTTGTTGCACTCAGTTTTTTTACAAAGTATTTAGATCAAACTAATATCTCTAATGCTTATGTTGCCGGAATGAAGGAAGAAATGGGCCTTTATGGTAACGAACTCAATTTATTCAATACTTTCTTTACTGCTGGTTATTGTATTTTCCAAGTCCCACTTGTGTTACTTATACAGAAACAGGCTTTTGCGCGGTATTTATTGATTGGTTCAGAATTGTGCTGGGGAATATGTACATTTGCCTCTTCTGCAGCTCAAAGTTCTCATCAATTATATGCTCTTCGTTTCCTCGTTGGTATCAGTGAGGCAGTTAGTTTTCCTGGTGCTTATGTCATTATGAGTAGTTGGTATACTCCAGAAGAGCTAGTTCGTCGTGCTGGGTTTTATAACACCTTTGCTCAAGTTGGCATTATTGCTTCAGGATTGTTGCAAACTGCTTGTAGTAATAATCTTGAAGGTGTTCTCGGAAGATCTGGATGGAGATGGCAATTCATCATTGATGGGATTATCACTCTTGGCGGTGTTCTCTATGGGGTATTACTTTTCCCGGGAACTCCCTCAACTACAAAGAAATTTGGAATTTTCACCGAAGACGACTTAATCTTCGCCAGAAAAAGATTGGAAAATAAGGTTGCCATTCCTAAGAATTTCACAAGAAAGACGTTCAAAGATATCTTTGGCACTTGGCAAGTTTATCTTGGCACGTTACTTTGGGTTGGTCACCATCAAGTTTATTATAATAGTGATATGAAATTATTCTTAAAGAACTCTGTCAAGAAGTATGGAAAAAATGCTCCTAATAATTACTCTTCAGCAGCTGCTGCTGTTGGTGCTGTTTCTGCTTTCTTGGTTCCTAATTTAAGTGTTGTTTATGGTAAACAACTTATTGTCAATTCTGTCTTTTTGATTACATATTTTGCTGTGATCGTTTTGATTGTATGGAATGTTCCAGACAGGCTTAAAATTGCTGCTTATTTTCTTGAGAATTGGTTCCCAAGTGGATTGGCACCTACTTTTTATGCTTGGATTACCAACTTAAATAGAGATAGTGCCGAAAAGAAACAGTTTGTTTTGGCGTTGGTGAACGCTTTGAGTTATGCCACACAAAGTTGGACTGTTCCATTGCAATGGAATTTGAAGTGGCTGCCTAGATTCAAGTTGGGATTTAGTGTTAATTTAGCCATGGTGACAGTTACTCATGTTGCTTTCTTCTTAACTTGGATCTTCGAGAGATATGACTATAAAATTATTCCAAGATTTACTGGTGGGAGAAATGAGTATCAATTGAATGCTAGTGATTCTGGTTCATTGATTTCTGATGAGGGGCATGGAAAAGATAGAGTTGAGGAAGACTCCCTTACTAATACTGGTCACGAAAGTAAAAATGGAACTACCGCTAACACTAAGTCTACTCAATATAATACAATTGAGTTAGATGTTAAATAAATGTTATATATTGCCTTTAGATTCATCGTAGAATTTTTCTTAATCCTAGCGAAGACATAGAACAATACTTTTTGCTACTCAAATTTTTCTGGAACTAGAGATTGGCCGATGCAAATCAATGTAAATATGATTGTTGACCATTATGTTATTTTAATCTACAATGAGTTACTCCAAAAACGTTTCATGTATGATTCATAACAACTATGCTAATGGCAATCCCAAAGATTCTCTTTGAGACTTTGAATTTTCATCATAGTAAGGTTTTTCAGCTAATGAAGTTACTCTAGTACCATGTCTAGCTTCTTTCCCTTCATGATCCCAAACAGCACGATGTTGAGAAATTCTGTTATCCCATAAAGCCGAAGTACCATATCCCGGCTTACTTGATTTCCAATTAAATCTTACTTGAATATCGGCGTTTTTTTCATAAACATCATATAAGTAATTCAAAATCAAATGACTTTCAACAGGGTTCAAACCAACAATACGATTAGTTAATCCACGATTTACAAATAATGATTTCCAACCGGTTGCAGGATGAGTTCTCACAAGTGGATGAGTTCTTTCAATTCTCTTCAAACCGCCAAATGGATCATCTCTCTCCAAGTAACCATGGGCTGAAACATAAACAGCTTCTTTACCTTCCAAGAATTTTTGAAATTCTGGTGATAACTTATCATAGGCAGCATAACCGCTAGTCCATAAAGTATCACCTCCCACCTCAGGAATGGTGTCATTATGTAAATGTGTAATACCAGCGGGTTGATATTCGTGAACAAGATCAGTGTGCCATCCTTGGTTTCCTCCACCATTACCATATTTGATATCAAAATTAACCCAATTATTATTTTTAAAAGTCAATTCCAATCCTTTTTTTCGTCTGTAGTCGACCCAAATTGAAGTAATCCCTGGATACCCTGGGACTTGAGTAGTTTGGGGATGTTTTTCAACTTGACCCCAATAATGACCCAACTCCAATTGCTTCTGTGGGGATAACTTTTGATCTCTAAAGAAAACAACAACTCTTTCAGCAATGAGTAATGCCAATTCATCCTTTTGTTTGTCATTCAAATCAGATAATTGCAATCCAACAATTTCAGTACCAATATGTTTGGTTAAATGGATAATTTGTTCTGCGGCACCAAATAATGCTTTCTTTTCTGGATCAGCATTCTTTCCACGCTCAATATATGGATAATCTTTATTTCGAATTTGGAATGCTTCATCAAGATAAACTGGAATATTTGATTGCTTTGGCCTTGATGGATAACCCTCAGAAATATCAATTCCAGCATCAGCAAATCTTTTCTTTGCAGATTCCGGTAATAATTTCAAACCTTCTGGATCGGGTCCATAATTCTGAGCTTCATTGTTTTGCCATGTACTCTTTTTGTCAGCTTTCAAATAGAGATCTTTCAATTGATCTTCCACGCTCTTGCTAGAAATTGTAGTAATAGATGTAGTCATGATTCTATAGTAGTTTAAAAAAGAAGTTTTCAATTTTGATTAATTAATAATGTTCCATTGGATATAATCATTATACTATATATATAATATAGTATGTGCGGAGCTGGAATTGTGCTAGTATTGCGTGAACTGATATTCGCAATAACTGTGGCGCGATGATGCCAAATGCAAAGATCATGCAAATTAGACGCACAAATTTGTTTCTTCCAAAAAATTATTAATATTCTCCAAATATCAAGAAAGGGGAAAATCTGCATTAATAATCAAAATTGACAATAGAATTGAAAAAATGATGCATTTTATCTGTAGACAATTGAATATCGTTTGAGGCATGATTGGCACGTGATACTTATAATAATTGTAATTCAGAAAGTAATATAGCTGCATTTGGCATTGTCTCATTGTCTCATTAATTTTTATTATTTGTTTGAGAGGAAAGCGTCCCTAAAATTTGGTTGTCAATTTCATCATTATTTCAAATTTCACTGTCTAGTATGTATCCTTTCTTCTGGATTTCAAGACCCTTCACTTGACCATCATCCGTTATGTTGGATTTCCATCTTCAATATGTTTAGTTCCATGATGAAAACTTAGATGTTTACTGATATTGATACAACTAGCGTTATCACTGAACATCTTAGCTGTAGTAATATGAACTCTACGCTTATTAAATAACTGTTTTAACCAAATAGTTTTTTTAGCACCTTCAGGTAGTGGCATATTCTGATTCGGGAGTTGACAACGCTATAGTTGTTTCTTTGACCTCCATGTAGCTGCACCAGATTTTGTTGTATTCTTATCACTAGCTTAATTTCCATCACAGTATCCTTCCAATGAGCCCGTTGAATTGTTTTAATACGTAACACGTATTTCTGCGGTTCCTTTCAAATATCTCAACTGTATCTTAGCGGCAGTGTAATGACATTCTAGTGGCTCTTTAAAGTATCTTGATAACATTCCACAGTTCCTAGAATTCATTTCAAACTTTTGCAATTTTTGAGATTTGACTTTCTCAATTTCACCAAAGCTACTATCTGCTACTATCTGCAGTATCAAAAGATAATCAACTCAAGATAGCCTTACAATTGATGACCTTATTGTTATGATACAAAGGCAAACTTCAGAATTAATGTTATTTTAATCACAGTTGAATAATTATGATTTTTTGGATTGCGCGTCATTTGATATTGATTTGCTTATTCATTAGCTTGAAGCGTAGACAAAGAAAAATTTAATCTTCAACCAAGATCACAAATCTTGCATTTTGGAATCCATAAAGGAAACTTATTTATTTATATAATTATTAATTAAATTTTTGAAAGTGGCTCAGGTGAGTACTTTCAATCATTCACCTCAAACAAACTTTGCTCGTTGACTTTCTTGAAGGTCTCATTGATAGGCTGATCATTGTAAAACATTGATGTAGTAACAGCACTTCCAATTTCGCTATTCTTTGACCTATAGCCAGTCTTTTCAGCTAACAACTTCTCCTTTGTTCTCCCAGAAACTTCTACCTCCAATGCCACGGTAGATAACAATTTTGGTGGATTAGCGGCAAGGGGTCTTTGGCACATTTTTTGAGGAAACTTGGAATCTTCATATTTTCGATCGTTGCGGCAACAAAATCAACCAATAAAACGAGGCATAGTATGCATATCGATGCAGGGATCAGTCCGAGTCGAGTAGGCTCGTATTGACAGCGAACTACAAGAACAATAAGAGGACTCATTTTTAAGCCTTTTTTTTTTTAACAGAATGTAGCTAAACTTACTTTATTCAAAGTAAATAATATCTAAAAATTTTAATATATGTATATTCTAAATAACGTAAGGCAGTACAGAAAAGAAAACTAAGCAATACCTCACACAGAAGAAAAGCCGTTGAATGCGCTGATTGATTAGTTCTGATTAGTTCTTTGTCAACTGCTCTTAGGGAAAATTTCAGTAGGACAAACAACTTGTTCAAATTGAAGAAGACGGTGAAGAGCTTGAAGATGGAAAAACCACAGAGGTTGCAACCGTAGTGGCTTATGTAGAAGTAGAAGAAGCAGAAGACAATAAAGTCCCAGTAGAAGAAGCAGAAGTTCTAGAAGTAGAATCAGTTGAACCAGCAGCAGTAGTAGTTGATGCAGCAGATGAAGCAGCTAAATTTGGTAAATATTGACGGTAGTTGTCATTGATTGTAACACAAGTAGCACCATCTTGGAATTTGCTTGAATAACTGGCACCACAACGTTGACCATAGAAACGAACTTCGCCCGCAGGAGCAGGAGTTGGAGAACACTGGGAATCGTATGGGTTTTGCGACTCATAAGTGGCGCCGATAACACACTGAATGGGGCTGTTGTAGTTGGATCCAGCACACTGATTGTAAATGGAAGCTTCTGAAGCAGACGCAGCTGAAATGATAACAGCAAAAAAGAAAGAACTGAAGAGCATAATTTTAGGAGCGAGTAGCTCATATAGCGAAGAAAGGGAAAAAATTTCTAACAAAGATTAGAAAGATTTGCTTTTCTATATACAAAATTTTTTCTCTTTTTCATTGAAAAATATATCTCGCCCCATAATGAGAATTTTTTTGCTTAACTGGATATAGACTAAGCATCATATTGGCGCAAGGAATACGTATGCTCAGATCGGAAGTAAACAGTAACCTATTCCATTTGGTCCATACGCAACAGAAGTTAACCCACTTAATTATTAGTGAATCTATTTATTTTGTTATATCGTCAGTATTATGTTAAGTAAATTCATGTTTGGTTACTAAATGAGTAAGTGATTATCTGCAAGGAAAGTTCGATTAGATCCAAAACGGGAAGGATCTCCAATTGTGCATTACATTACACTTGTACATGCATTAGTCACTTGCATCTGATTTGATCCCTTTGCAAGGACATTCTTTTGTTATACATTCAATTCAGGCTAAAACAATACCTCGCAATTCTATACGTTACAGGGTATTGTATTGCTCGGTTACATTATTGTCTATTGTTAAAGTCAAAATGATCCAAAAGTTTTAATATTTAATTTGGATGTCGGCAATTGCGCCGGCTAATTATTCCAAGGTATATCGATCATTTACATCGTTGCCTGCAATTTGTTCATTTCAATCATATCAAATATATACTTTTGAAACTAATTGGATTTAATCTAAGCACCAAATAAAATGCTTTGATTCGCCCATAGCAACAAATTTTTTTTATTTTTAATTTTTTCAACGCGCGAACATGACTGAGTGTTCATTCTGGCGGAAATAAGGTAGCTAAGGGAAAGGTGCTAACAACAAAAGGCAATTTTCTCACATTCCCTGAAGATCAATAATTAATTACAATTTAATTTCTCTGCTCAAAATGCAATCATGATATGTCAAAGTGGGGCTTGTTGCTCTAAGGCATTTTCACTTCTACAGCCTGCTGTCTTCTATGTCCATTTTTGCCGTACTTGGTATATACTTGAACCTATATATTTATTAAAAAAAAATAATTTCTGCAAGAATGTTGGCTAGTTGTAAAATTTACTGAATTACTTTGCTTATTGTACGTAGGTTAAGGAATGAGCTAACCGACCCTGTGTTATTATTTGATTGCTCAAATAATTTCTCGCTGTTTAGTTCACCATTCTTCAATGAAAAAAACAACAGTTGAATTTGCCGGTTAGCTTCACTTAAATCTTCAACAAACGTGTGTCTTCCATTCAAATCAAATGGGTTGGGGCGTTGGGAAGTTGCAAAATCCATCAATTTATCGACAAAATCCGGCTTGACTTTATAATATTCCAAGGGATTCTCAGCCTTCTCTAGCCATACTCTTTGCTTCTCTGACTCTGGCAATTTCTTGGCCCTACTCCAAACTCCGGCCAATGCTGCTCCTTGAGATTCAACTCGATTAAAGAAAAAAGCAGCATAAGTGTTGCCCACAAGTGCCAATGTCGGATCTACAATTGAAAAGGTGTACAAGAAAAATTTGGTTAAATCTGGATGTTTTGACAAATACTTCTGATCAATAAATGGGAAATAAGAATGATACCCAGTTGCAAACAAAATTGCGTCAAACTTTGATTCAACTGTTCCATCAACAAATTCAACTGAATTATTCTCAGGATTGAACTTTTCAATTAATGGTTTACCAACTAATCCATGTGAATAGTTTGCGAAATCAACCCATGGGTTCACTCCACTATCGACTTTTCTAGAAATGAAAATAGTGTTTTTTTCTCTTGGAAATGCATATTGAATGAAACCAGCTGTACTAACTGAACTACCAATAAACAATATTTTCTTTCTAACCTTCAATAATTCAGGCGAATGAAATGATTTAACATGTGATATAATGGCTCGTTCTTTTAAAGGCCTTTTCTCGTTGGCTTTCACAAACTTATCCAAGTTTTTAAACTTCGGTAAAATGGGAATAGTTTTTCCATTAGCAATGACAACGGCATCAAATTTTTCAATGTACCATCTAACTTTATCTTTATTTGAATAATCTCTGATTGTCAATATCCATTTCTCATTTACTTTTGTGATATTCTCAATATTACTATTGAATCTAACGTACTTCAACAAATCATTCCTATCGACAACACCCCCAAGATAAACACCAACAGCTTCTGCCAGTTGGAGGCAATTGAGAAAAGGAAATCTTTTTCGATTAGCTTCATGATCAAATTCATCAAATGAAAATGACATGTATTTTGCCGGGACATTGGTGTATAATTTATTGTATGCACCACTTCCATGCCACTGATATGCATTAACATCCGCAACATTTTTCATTTTCTCCTCCAATGCATTGTCATAACTGTAACCATCATTCAAATGTTTTGGAATTTTAGCTCTCTTGAAAATTTCATCTGGATCATGATATGGCTTAGTTAGATCAGGTAAGTGAGGGTCTCTCTGTTTACCAACTTCTGAAAGCGACCAAACTCCACCAACTGTATTGTTTCTTTCAAATAAAATAACCTTATCAAAGGCGGCGACATGGTTTTCTGGCAATTTCTTGATGCCAAATAGTGATTTGCCATCTTGATTCACTCGTGTGAGTTCATAGAGTGATGCGATTCCTGAAGGTCCACCTCCAATAATTGCTATACTTTTTACCATGATCTTTACTGTAAAAAAAAAAAGAACTTTTGCAATTTATGAAATAAATCTCATTTAGCTTTTTTTTGCGGCATGACAGCGGAATATTAACAGTGGGAATGCTGCCACTCATATTTGAATGGATTCGACGTTTCGCAAGATCATTCTGTGTTATGCAACAATTGCATATGACATCACCCACAGTAAATGTTTGCTCATTGAACGCTCATATATATTCGTGTATCGCATCATTGAGCCACAATAAATGCCAATACAGTTGCAAAAAAAAATAACCACATTAAAATGATGAAATTCTTTCAGCTTACTAATTGACATTACTCCCTATCTCAATAAAATATAAGAGCCCCCGTATCTTCTCGAAATTAGGAATATAGCAATCAAATCTGAATATATTATTATTATTATTATTATTATTATTATCATTATCATTATTGTTATTACTGTTATTTTTAATCATGTCTACAATTACTTTGACTGGTTCAAATGATACTGAGGATCTCTCCGAAAAAGTTAGAACCTTGATTATTAATAAAAATGTCACTATTACAAAGGGTGAAGTTGACACTACTGGTCCTGATCCATTTGGCTTAACAATCCTTCCAGGTCCTGCAAGAAAACGTTTTGAAGACTTTGGAGTTGACATTTCCAAGGGATACCCTTCTCGACCGGATATCAACGCAATCCCAGTTTTCCTCGATGAAGCTTTTGAAATAAGAAACGAAGATTACCCATACCTTGAACGAGGTAAAAATGCTGACCCAGAGAAAAAAGGACTCTTCGGCGCTGCCAAAGAAATTATCCATTTAACAAAGCATATTGGCACTGAAATTGTTGGGATTCAATTGGCTGATTTGAATGATCAACAGAAAGATGAATTAGCACTTCTCATCGCTGAAAGAGTGGTTGTGTTTTTCAGGGACCAAAAATTATCACCTCAAAAGCAATTGGAATTAGGACATTATTGGGGTCAAGTTGAAAAACATCCCCAGGCCTCTGGTGTTCCAGGATTTCGTGGGATTACGACAATTTGGAATGATTATAGAAACGCCAAGAGTTCAAGTGGGTCAAATGGAGATACTCATCTTACTTTCCAGAACAACAATTGGGGAAATTTCGATTCTAAGCATGGTGTTAGAGGTAATCAAGTCTGGCACACAGATCTTGTTCATGAACATCAACCTGCTGGGTACACCCATTTGCACAACGATACAATTCCCAAAGTTGGTGGTGATACGTTATGGGCTTCGGGTTACGGTGCTTATGATAAGTTATCCCCAGAATTACAAAAATTCTTGGATGGGAAAGAAGCCGTTTATGTTAGTGCTCATTCATATTTGGATAGAAACGATCCATTTGGGGGTCCTAAGAAAATTGAAAGAACTCACCCTTTGGTTAGAACTCATCCAGCTACTGGTTGGAAGAGTTTATTTGTTAATAGAACTATGACTAAAAGAATTGTGGGATTGAATCCAGTTGAATCTGATTTGATTTTGAATTATTTGTTTGATGTTTATGAGAAAAACGCAGATATTCAAGTGAGATTTAATTGGAAGAGCAGCGCTCCAGGGTTGGGAACTAGTGCTATTTGGGACAATCGTGTTTCTCAACATCGGAGCGTCTGGGATCATGAAGGTAATGAACCAAGACACGGTACTAGAGTTACGGCATTAGCTGAGAAGCCATTTTTTGATACAAATTCAAAATCCCAAAGAGAAGCTTTGGGGTTACTTCTTCTGTAGTTAGCTCTTAACTAATAATAGCGGAAAATATTATATTACAAAGTCACTCTACTGTTCAGTACATTATTATACTCAAAAAACCGTTGTTTCTAGTTCAGCGTCCTTGAAATCTTGAACTTTTGGTTCACCATACAACAATTCTCTACGGAATTCTGGACCAATAAGTGAATGGAATCTCTGTCTAATTGTTTCCAACAAGAAATCCCTTTGATCATCAATCATATCGTTTTTGTATTTTTCTGCAAATGTCATAAAAGCTTTGTGCCACACCACAGGTAATTTCTTAGTGTTTTTATTTATCGTATCGTTATTTAGCCATCTCCTTCGATTAAATCAGCGCCATTTTTAATATTTCTTAATCTCATAAAATAAAACAAATAATCATCAATAGTTTGATGGAGTAAAGTAAATTTCGTTTCTAAAAACCCCTTAATGAAAAACGCCGCAGGTGGAACAAATTCCGATTTCAGTTTTCATTTTCCAGATTTACTCAAGATATTGAAATGTGCACAATGTCAATGGGAGTTCAACGTCTTCACAGATATCACCCAAATAGCGTCACTTCCAGACAACCGGTCAATAAGTCAGTAAGAGTTTCTGGATGTAGATTAGCAATAGTTGCATAAATTGCAAAAAAGCACCTTGCTTTCCTGACAGATTTTCATTAGTTAAATATTTCCATCAGTGAGATCTAGTGAGATAAATATCCCGGTGATAGGAAGGTAATGCAAAAGTGGTTTCTTGAAGCTTTAGAATCTGCCGATTCTGCAAATGAAATGATAAATATGACTATTAGCCGTTAATTTCTTAACGCAGGGAATAAGTCAATAAAATCGCCAACAGTAACAAATATCATTGTTCGACATTTTGAAATGAAAACCATCTTCCTTGGAAATCAATTATTTTAACTAATAGCATAACATTCCACTATCATAACATTCCATTATCATTATAGAAATACAAGAATCAAAAATCCTCATGAGCAGAATTCCGTTGATATTGATTAAATTAAACGAATACTTGAAAATAACCGCTTGAATAGAACTTGGATCTTCTAAGTAAATTAAACGAACAAGGCAATATTTGCTAATTCAGCTCCGTTTATAATAATTGAGTGCCTTTATCGAGCAATTCGTGGGGTCTAGTTTTTTTTTTTTTCCGTTTTTGCATCCAAAGTCAATGCCTCAGCAATACTATTAGTATCAAAGTTAGAATCACCGACTAATGACAATATTGCAAAGAAAAATTATTATTGAATTTTTTTATATTGCCGCTACCATAAAACATTCGGCTTTTCTGCCAAGCTATGTATATACATTTATGGGAGCCATTGTTCAAGTCCAAATCTCATCGGGTTATGATATTTCCGCCCTTTGAAATTTTTTTTAATGTGATATCAAGCTTTAAAAATGGGAACTTGTACAAAAAATCTTCAGTATCCGCTAGTGTTTTCTTTTCCATTATTAAAGTATCAACATAGGCGTCCGTTAAAGATTTTGAAGAATAGCCTAACAGCTCCAGTATTTCAAAAGACTCAAATTTATTAGCACATACAACTAATCTTTAAAATGACTTTAATTGTAGGAGAAATTCTAAATTGCCCAAATTGCAATCGAGTACATTCAAAAAGGTAAGACTTTCCAATTTATCACTATGTAGTGTCCGATTGTTTGGAATTCTGGAGTTAGATAAGTCTAAAACATTTAAAGTGGACTCACTTTAAAATCAGCAAAATGCCCCAATTGAGAGTACTGTAAGATAAGCAGACCAAGGTTTGGAAGTTGCGCAAAATCAGGAAATTCTCGAAAAAAACCACAACGAGTTTCCAAATATCCTAATTTCTCAATATCTCGAAACACTAGATTCAAATGCTTCTTCACACTCAACTATTGTAAGTTCCTCTAAATTTTGTGAAAATGTAATATCCTCTAAATTCTATGAAAATGTAATATCCTCCAAATTAAAGTCAATAACGCTGGACAAATATAATTTTTTCAAGCTTTTCAATAAAGGTAATAAATTGCCATTAATTGGAAAGTCAGCATATGAATTCATTTCTCCTGGCAGTGTTTCTAATGATTCAATTGTCTTGAAATTACTGAAGTACAAAGGAATATAATCAAAAACATTTTCATAAGAAATTCCGTACAGTGAGAAATGTTTGACTTTAGCTAAATTAAATTTCGACAAGATAGAATTACAGACAGAAAATGTACGCAATTCAAAACATTCCAAGTTTTCAAACTCAGGTTTTATAGAAGCATCACAAATTTTCATTAAAATCTAGCTCAATAAAACCCGGCTTTTCAAGTTTTTCAATGTTATGGTTCCTGCCGATCCTTTCGAGAATAGATAATTTTCGCTGTTGGAGTTCCAACCAAGGTTATAGGCGCTTAATTTTAATGAAGGAATGTTTGTCGAAATGTTTAACATTTGTAATATTAGTAACATCTCAGTGAACCAAAAATCAGAAATTGTTGTACATTTTGTTGGTAACTGAAAATTTGGCAGATCTAGAATCTTTTTCATAAACTCAGGGCGACAAAAAGTAATGTTTGTTGCTCTTTTACAGGTTAATATAATTTGTCGTGCCTTGTAAACTGTTGATTTCTTAAATGGAAATCCTGAAGTATGTGAAACTTTACCGTTACTCTGACAAAGAATTGAAATATCTTAAGCATACTTCAAATACTCTAAATAGCCATTTACGTTATCATCAGTAGGATAACATTCATTAATGAAAAATTGCAAATCGGTGTCGTTGAAATAATCATTGTCGCTTTCTCCCTCGTTATCTTTAATTTCATCATATTAATTTAGATTCGCTGGGGCCTCATTCGTTGATCCGGATCCTTCGGTTTCAACTTTCAAAGTTGCGTGAATATTGGCAACTGGTCCTACTTCTGAGAACCATTCTTGTTCTGAAAATGCAATTGCTCTGAATAACAAGGCACTGAAATCAACTGTTTGACAAATTGATTGAAGTTAGGAGCTAAACTAAATATTTTATTGGGTGGGATAAATCAATTAATTAAAGTAATTAATTTGAATGAATATTCAATTAAATTTTATTCAGTACATTTTTATTGAGTAACATCGCATGTTGCGAAGTGTTAGAAAAAAAATATCTTCTTCATGACACACCCAGGTTAGTGAGTGATTCTGCGTTCAAGATGGTATTCCAGCACAACGAATGCATGACAAAACTGAGGGATCTTGAAATCCAACATAACCAATACATACTAAACCTGTGGATAATTTGAAAGAATGATTAAGTTGATAATCATATATTGGGGAGGTTTTCCCCTCCAAGTAAATAAAAATGATGAGGACAATTGTAAATACAGCCGTGTTACTGTCTGAATTACAACACTTTTTGAAGAAAATTTTGAAACGGACTATCTAATTCAATCTGAAAAGCAATAAATTGTACCGATAGAACATATCTAAGAATATTTTTTTTTGACTTGAGATAGAAACACAGCACAAGCATATAATTTGTCTCATATTGAACGGTTGTATTTCAAAATTAGGAAAACAAAATGTTACGTTTGAGAGCCTCTCACGTGATTTTCACAATATGTTGAGTCGTCAAGTTTTTCGTTGCGCAGGTATTAAAATCAAGAGAAAATGAACATTCAGTTTTTAAAATCGTTTTAGTGGTATTTAATAAAAATGTCTCGTTTGTTTCCTCATTCTAATTATGCTGAAGATCAGTCGCTTGCAAAGACTATCCTCACTACCCATGTCGTTACCAGATCAATTACTGCTGGAACAATTCTTGGTATGACAATTGGCGGAATTCGCCACTACGTCAAATCTAGCAATGCCCCAGGTTTGCTTAGTGACCGACTCCTCATTGCGTCATCTCGTGGTATCATCACTACCACAGCATTTGCATCTTTGGCACTAGTGGGCAGAATGTGGGGTCGAGAACCAATTGAATGGCAAGATAGAAGTTGGCGATTAATGGAGAATGAGGGCCAGCTTGAAACTGATGATTGGACATATGCAGGAGTTGCTACTGCCGCTGGTGTCACTGCGTATTGGGGGAAAACAGGACCAGCAAAATTGGGATGGCAAGGTATTACCGGAGCATTAGGAGTGGGAAGTATTGGAGGCTTAGTTGGTTATTTAGTATGGAGATACGGAATCAATGGTGGCAAATTTCCCGAAAAAGGGAAGGCATGGGTTTGAGCAACATATCTATGCGACGTATGTAGCTTTCTGCGGTTTCAAGAGAGCGCGTTGATTTCTGGTTCCAATAGGTTTTTGATCCATGCTATGAGGTAAAGTGCTATGTATTAAAAATCAGATACACACATCTAAAGTTTTGCTGAAGAGTAGACTAAATATGACGTCAACGATTTGTCCGCCAAATCGGAAGATGTGTTATTTTTGGTTGCCAGGTCTAGCATATCTAATGATATGCCGGATCAGCCCAGAGTATTACCATAAACAGTTAGACCATCACGAGAAGTCAAGCCATTCGCCACTAATGCTTAAACAGCAACCAAGCTGGTTGGTGAGCTAATTAGACCGACGTCTGACGTAGTAAAAATTAGAGGGCAGAAAGCCACCTATAGTTAGAAGAGCGACGGGTATAATCAAGATATACCAAGTTAATTAATAAGCCGAACCCAACCAATCAATTTGCTCGAAGAATTCGGATTGAAATTGAATGGATCTCAATATGTCTTTTGGACTAACCAATGCATGATTCATTGAATCATTTTTATTTTGCAAATTTTCTTTAAAAATTATACCAGAATTCTTATTTCTTGGAGATTAGAGATTACATTGAAATTTTACTCTTCTTTCCCATGACGTTTCAATGGAAATATGCAAAAAACAAATAATTATTCGTCATCCAGAATGGCGACCTTGTTATTCTTTACATTCTTCCTCTTTCGTTTGATATCTTTGAATAATGTCTGAGCAATTATCTAACCTTCCCTTGTAGTTGGACTCTATATTCATTAGGAACTATAAGGAAAATAGAGACTCGCATAAAGAATTTTGCTCTTGGTACTAATTTAAATGAATATATGAGCAAACTATCTTGCAGTCAACGGATATTAAGATGAAAACTACTTCTCCATAAACCGCCATATATTGCAACATTTTAAGTTGGGCCCACATTAGGAGACATGGAGATCTATTGGGACACCATTAGTAGAGAGCGAAACTAGAGGCAAGAACCTTTCAGAAGGATACACCATGGCTAAACATTAAATCAATTTTGTTCGATTCGATTAAAGTCAGCTAGTATTCTTCAATTATAAGTTAACGAGGTTTGTTATAAGTTCATTGCAAATGCTGAGTTTAGTAAAGTGAAAATCAAACACTTTATCTCTAGTCAAAAAGAGTAGCAATTAGAGATAAGGGATTAAATAATATGGAAGGTACCAATATTGATACTTACATTGACAACCTCAGTTTAGATATACATTGCAAAGCTTGGATCTATTTGGGACTATGGAAATTGATCGTTACATCATTTAATTGACGTGTTAAAAGAAACAGTACTTTTGCAGCAAACATTTAAAAAGATAAATAGATTGAAGACACTAAATCCATTTTAATTTTCTTCAGGAAAGAATTTCATTAAATTTATCTTAAACCTTCTCTGATGGGCCTGTTATCTCTCTGGACCAGACTTGACGCCCGCTGTATAATTAACACTTCTTTTTTGGAAATAGAGAAAGTCTGAAGAAACTATTATGGCAATTACCCAATTCGAAGGAGTATTGTTCCAGAATTTTTAATTTGATTGGTTGGTCCATTTATTGACAGGAACTTGACGAGTTTTTCTATAATAATATAAACTATAAATGACTGGCTGACAGCCTAAGGGTATCAAGGACTTGAATTTAAAATACAGATCACTGTGGGGACTGATTGTGATTCCTTCTAGCAAATGATTGATAATAAACAATTTCAATAATTTCTATTGAATTCTCCTTTTCAGCATTGGTGATATTCTGGTCCATTATTTAAATTACAGAACTTGGTGTGGTCCTTGTCCTCCAGGTGAAACGTAAATATGAAGTATGGGATCTGGAGGCACAATAATTGTGAGTGCCAATTATGCGGTCGAATTGCTGATCAATATGATTGTCGGATTTCGTACAGTGTTAGCAAGAACTGGTCTGAGGGTCCCTTCATTGTCTATATTAGTAGGCGATCTTCCAGTCTACCTTGTACATTGGAAGGATGCAAACATACATCGTTAATTGCTAGATATCGTTATATCTAGTCAAGAGTGAAACAATAATTTACCAATATCTTTTATTGAAAGGAATGTGTACCGAGTCGTGAGTTTGCCTACCTGTTATTGAACTATCTGCTATATTGAAGACTCTAATCTACCTAACAATAACCTAAATCGCCTCCCAGTCCGATTTTAAATTAAATTAACGATTTTCATACCTATCTAGATTTTCGAAATTCATCATTTTATTATGCATCCTTTATGTTGGATTGCCTTCTTCCTCCCTAATAGTCATAAGCTCAAACTGTTCTTGGAAAAATTTTTTGCCATGAGATATTGGAATGTGTTTCCATGTGTCGCCGACAGGAGGCTCTGGTTCAGGCTCTGGGTCTTTTAGGGCTGAACAAAATTCATCCTCTCCGTTTTAACCGTATCCGAAACTGTACTAATGCAGTGATCATTACCGAGTCTTTTCGTCGTTCTAACACAGTCCTTCCTTCTCGCTCGACAATATAAATACCCTGTAAATCAAAAAATGGTTCAATTCTATTGATAATTGGTTGGTTAAGTTCACAAAGTTTGTCGAGGTAAAATACTATACTTTCAGTACTCGTTTTTAATGTTGGCAGCCATTGTTGAACTTCATGACATATCGGATTAATAATTGTTGCATTGCCCCCTTGTGGGTGCCTGTAAAAATCAAACAGAATATCATGGCAATAATAAAGTTACTTGTAAACTCGAATCGACCTTTAGTTAGTGCTAATATCCGTGATAAATTGATCATCCCATTCTAAGGACCAACTCCAGCTGCAGGTAAATGAACGACTGATAATTGGTAAATCACTGTCAGCTGCATTTCTAAATTGTCATTCAACAAATAGTCTTGAAGTCCGCTCATTGCTGTTTTGAAATTAAATTTCACTTAAAGTTTGTATCCTTTTCAACTTTCTATAATTAAGTAATGCAAGGGGCTTCAGCTGTGATCCACTGCGGTGGTACATTGGTAATGTCTTTTAAATCTTTTTCTCTGCGCAAATTGATCAACGTTCACTTTCAAAAATTTTTCAATATTTTTTATATCATCAAGGACTCTTTAAGAAGTAGATATGGTCAATTTCAAATCCTTCAGAACATCCGCCAAATTGCCTCGACGCTGAAGATGGATTACGAGATGTGCGTAAAATAAAATGGAGTTATACATTCAAATAGTTAAACATTCAAACAGTTACTTGCAATAATGTCTATAATCTGTCTCAAGAATATAATATGAATAATGAATGTGTAAATCGCCATTATTTTCTAGCTTGCTGGCCATGAGCCTTCCAAAATTATTCGCAAGCATGGAACAAGACTATCAGTTGCAGATTTTGACTAGTACTTAGAGTTGGACTGTCAATTGAATCGCATTGGATTCATCAATAGTAATATCACCCCCTCAAGTTATTTGCAAATTGGATGCCTGCAGTGAGAACCGCCAGGGCGAGCTAATACTCGCAAATTGTCAACTAGAACAGCTTTGGCCACATTTCATTGAAATATCGATGATGGAAACTTTCTTACTGCATCTAATATTGTCAAGGCAGTATTATGATGAGAATTGCCCCATTCATTAGCCAACGAAATTTGATCAGTAAACGAAATTGCAACTGCAATAATTGCAGCGTGACATCATCAACGTGTTATAAATAAATTATACTAAGAATTTCTTGAGATCATTGTGTTGTTGCGTTTAATGACCTCCAAGATAACTGGTTTAATACAATTCTTTAGGTGTTCTAGGTTTCTCAATTCATCGGAATTATTTAGTCACGGATGGAATTGTCTCGTAGTTCCTGGCAGATTTAGTTCTCTAACAATTGTTGGCGTAATTTATGAAACTGATCTTGGAAGTCACCGACGGACAAGATTATTAAAGATAATTGAAATGGCGAGGTTCTTAGTAGTTGATTTAGCTTTATAATTGTTGGAATAAAATTATTTATCTGATCCAAAATCTAAGACTTTGAAACCCTGGTCTAAAAATAAAGTCTGCAAGATGTAGGATTGTTTCTGGTTTCAATTATTTAGAAAAACGTTACCGTTTTAAATTGTAGAAAATGTACCACTTTTTCGTGGAAACAACTCACTGCATTGCGATGCATAAATGTTATTAAAGCAAGGAGATAACTTCTCTCTTTAATTAATTTTTTATTCCTCACATTTGTTATAGTTTATCCATTAAACGAATGTGAAATAATGCAATTTCATTAAATAGAATCAATCAAAGTCTTTCAGAAGCTAAACTCTCATTCATTTGTAAAGTCTCTTCATATATTAATTTGCTAAAGTTGCATCCTTCTTTGATACCAATGGTTTTTAATTATGCAGTCTCATGCACCCATTTATTATGATGCTGCCGAAATAACACAACTTTATAGTCTTTATGAAAAGAAAAAAGCGAGACACTCAACATAAATAGGGGAGTCAGCACACTACCCGAATTAAATTTTTTTAAATAAAACATTCAGATTTGCAATAAACTACTGTGACCATAATTGTCAGAATTAAAAGCTTCTGCTCAGATTTTTTTCAGATATGAAGTTCTCAAATATCCTTTCATTAGCGTGGTTGTTGGCTATTGGCAGATCCTTGGTGATACAAGAAATTGAAAAAAGAGCTCAGAAGGCCGAACCAAGAAAAACTCAATTCATTAGTGAATCATGGGACGGTTTACCAGCACCGTTGTACGAATATGCTGGAGATGACACTATTCCATTTAAATATATCGTCACATTAAAAAATGGAATCTCTGAATCAGAATATCAAGATCATAAAAATCAGTTTCAAAACTTACAATCTTCTAGGGCTTCCATGCTTCTTAATCATGATCCTTCTCATAATTTCTTTCGAGCTACCAATGGTTCTTACAGTGGAGAATTTTCCTCAGAATACCATATTCCGAATCACTTCAGAGGGTACTCTGGCTTTTTCTTAGAAAATACAATTGATGAACTTAGAAAAGATCCATTTGTTGAATACGTTGAGAAAGCCGGAATTGCAAGGCCTAAAAGTATTCAGACTGAAGCCCCTTGGGGTCTTGCTAGACTTTCATCTAGAGAAAGTTTCAATAATTTTCCTGAAACAGGCAATTATCTTTATAACTCAGTTGCAGGAGCCGGGGTGACTGCATACGTTGTTGATTCTGGTATCAATAAGGACCACGTTGATTTCGATGGTAGAGCATTCTACGGAACTTATGCTACCAATAGAAATTCTAAATTTAATTACGGACATCTTGATAGATACGGCCATGGAACTTTGTGTGCAAGTACTTTGGGAGGAAAATTTTATGGGGTTGCAAAAAAAATTAAATTAGTCAGTGCGAATATTCATCCAAGTACACCAGATGAAACTCAGGACCTTACTCAAGTCATTACTTGGGCAATTAACCAGCATAATGACAGACCAGCCGATTCTAAGGGTTCAGTGATTAACCTCTCAATGCTTCCTGATTATTTGTCACCCACCTTGAATCGTTTACTATCCACACCAGTCAAAAGTTTAGCTTTCGTTTGTGCTGCCGGAAATGAAAGAAGAAATGGCTGTATTTGCCCAACTGGAGTTGACTCTGTCATTAACGTTGGTGGTATTGACAACAATGATGAAATCATACCAGATAGCAACTATGGAAGATGTGTTGATATCTTTGCCCCAGCAAAAAGAATACAAGCAGCTTATATTACATCTAACACTGACACAAGAAGAGCAACAGGTACTTCCCAAGCAGCTCCTCATGTCGCGGGATTAGTTGGTTATATACTAAGTTTGTCACCTAACACAGGAACTGGGTATTCTTCGAGACTTGAAGTAGACCCTGGTAAACTCAAAAGAATTGTTCTTGCTTTGGGGACTCAAGGATTAATTAAGAATATTGCCCAGAAACCAGGCAGTCCTAACTTGATTGCATACAACGGAGCAGGTAATAACTTGGCCTCTTTTTGGGAAAGTCGTTAGATATTTTTCAAATTCTTCTGGATTATTTAAAATTGGATAGCTTATAGATGATTATTATAATGTATATTGTAAGAGCTTTTTGAATCAAGCTAATAATACAAAATTTGCCCACGCAAGCTGAATGCGATAACAAGTTTATTTTACCTCACATAACTTTTCTATTTAGTCACTTTGAACCATACAGAATGTGGTATTTTATTTGACATTGGCCACCACTTTAATAAAATTTAATTGAATCAGATCACACCTAATGCTGAGCCATTGTGTATTCATTATTGATATAAACAAACCAAATAAATTAATTTAGTTGCTGTAACCTTTTGATTGTATGCTACAGGCAAAGATCTCAAATATCTTAAATATGAAAAAATTGCTTTGATTTCTAAGAGTTCATTGAAGCCAAGTAGTGTGGATGATGGGGATGTTTGAGACCAAAAGTGGCTTTATTCTGGCATTATATATTATACGCAAGAATGACAAAAAAAAAAGAAAAAATGAGGGGGAAACTTTTTGATTACTTTAAATTTCCATTTAATGTAATATCTATAAAATGACAAGCCAGGACCTTTTTATTAGCCATTAATAAACTCTTCAAATTAATTAACCTTCGAAAAATCATCAACAATTTCAATGGGGCTATTCAATTGCTCCAAAGCGAGCCAAGGGGGGAACCCACCGATTGCTATAGAAAGTGATTTATTTTTAGAACTATTGAAGGTAATTAAAAATGAAGAGATTTACAGGATATTTCAAGAAATTCTGGGTGAATCTGATTGTTATGCACTTTATAAAACATTGATCTTTAGATTCGCCTAATTGTGAATTGATCAGTGTGGCTTTATTGGTTGTTGAATCCGTAGTCATCGACGGGAAAATTGAAGCATATAGAGTAAAATATTCAACAAGACATTTTGAGTTTATAGGCAATGTTGCAGGCAATTATAAAGATTTCATTGATTCTTTCTTGCTAGCAAATTTGATAATTTGTTGTTGATTCAATCAATAACATTAGGAAATCTGGGAAATTAACAACCGTCCAAGCTGAAATTTTGCTCAATTATCAAGTTCCTTGAAGAGAATCAATGATAAAATTAATGAAGAACTACTAGCTGTTATCAATAGAAAATTGCCAGGGGACTCAGTTGATTTTTTCGTGAAGCGAGGACCTGAAAATGGGTCATTGATTTGTTCGTTAATGAAACTTGGGCTTGCAATTAATTTTGAACTGTTAGGTGAGTTGTTAGCACACGAGCGGAATTTGCGTTACTTATCCATTCAAGTCGCATATTTGATGATCAAGAAGTGGTTAACCACCAAGCACTAATGGAGAAAGTTTTCTCGTTTACAAGTGGAAGCGAAGATTTTACAATGAGATATTATGCGTCAATGTCAATAAGAAAGCAAGTTGAATGCGAAACTTCAGAAGCAAGATTGGTAGTATTAAAATTCTATCAATCATTAGATATAATCTAGAATGCATTGATCCCGGCTACAAAAAGAAACCAAACTGATTTGAGTGTGAAAATAGAAGCAGCTGCAATTTTGGTTCAATACGTTATCAGTGATTCAATGTTTGAATATGTTCACGGCTGCAAAATTTTTGAAATATTGCGTGAATAATCCAATTTGATTAAATAAACAATACTTTTCCCAAAAAGTTCATCAATTTATCCACTGATATCCTTATGTTCTGGAAGTGATGTGATAACAAAATTATTTGCAATTGCTTGTATATCAGATTTGCTTAGAGATTCATAAGAAAAGCGAGAAATTGTTGGAGCGTTGATTCGATGGAGTTTCTTGGAGAAAGTTCTAATGCCAAATTTAAAGATTGAATTTTCTGATGAATGTGAAATTGTAACTGTTTGACATTCAATATGTATTCTTGGTTGTGTTGCAATTTACGACCTGATGTTGTTGAAAAGTCAGGAATTTTGGAATTAGTTAAACCTCCTTATTTAGCAAACTCTTCAATTTAAACGTTTAGCAAGCATTTATTCAACCTGTCAGTGAAATGTTTAGTCAAACATGTTGAAATTGTAATAACACTCTTGCCTTCAAATTTAGGATTAACTGAAATTTTTACTTGTTTAATTTGAATTTCATTAAATTGTTCTTTAACGTGATTTGAACAATAATTGATAAATGTGAAACTAAACAAATGAACTTCAAATTTCCTAAATTATTGGATATTCTGTTTGCAATTTTAGATGATTATCAATTGTTTAAAGATGTCCATGATTGTTATTTGTCGATATTGAAATTTTTAACCATCTTAATTCATCATGAGGCAACGCCGGGAAGATTATTTCTTCCAAATTATTTCTCTGATATTTGGCAATTATTCCATAAATATATTAAAAAGTATCAGTAAAGAAAAGCTGGAGTTTGTTGTATCCAAAATTTGGTTTACGATTTAGTGGAATCTGAAGATGTCGATGAATTTGCAGGAAGATATGATGTATTTATTAATTTATTAGTTAAACTAGTTAATGTTGACGGAACAACGGAACTGTCAGCTTGGGAATTCTATAACAGAACTATCTCAGCCAATTGTGAGGACAAGAAAGAAATTGCCACAGAATTGATGAATCTGATTAAAAATTTGAATTCTCCAGAATTCTTCTAAGCTAATAATTGAGAATAAATTAAAAAGACGTTTGCTAAAGTTTTTTTGAAAATGAACCTTCTTACAAGCGAGAAATAATCGAGGAATTTGGGTCACATTGCGAATTTTAGACTTTTTTTTTTTTCTTTTTATTGTAATCTAAGACATTTTATGATTAAAGTTTCTTCGTAGATATTGAGCAAATTTCAGGGACCACCTCAAATTGATTGCTATTCTAGAACGGCTGAACAGTGAGGCGTGATTCAATTTTCTTAATTATTAAGTAATTGTTTATCAATATATTAATGGCTCCATATCTCCGGGCTCGTGATTTCAATGTGTCAAAATTATTTTTTATGGTTAATGTGGGTTTGGTCAACCGCTGTCGGTATTCATAAGCCGGGGTGCGTGCATTATTAGCACTCGGATAACAGATTCCGGAGAAGACCTGAACACGAGCTATATTGTCAAAATTAAGCACAATATTGTGATTGATCAAAAAGAGTAAATTTTTTAGTTGAATCCATAAAAGGGATGGATCTAATTTGTCTCGCGAGCCATTTAAGGGAGAACTCCTTTTCTCTTACCTATCATAGCAATCTTGATATACTGCAAGCAATTGTGACAGAGAGAGAGCAGGGATTTCAACAATTGCATGACTGTAATAAAGCAATAGATTCAGATGTTTGCTAGCAGTAGTTTCGCATCATCGCAAGTAGTTTTTGTCCTGTTGTAGTATTACTTTGAAGATGTTGTTTTGTGACCGGCGATGGTTTAACCAACAGTTCTGCCCTAAATGTGTCCCAAATGATCAATATTACCCCCTCTTTGGTTTCTGGAATTTTGTTGTGTTCTATTTTTTATTATTTTTCCCTGTTGGTTAAGTTTGCATTTGGTTACAATTAATTTCTTGCTACGCTTCACAACGCATTTAAATCTCGCGGGTTAACTTGCCGTCACTGCAAATTTTTGTGTGAACACTGTGGGAATTTCAACCAACACTACGACACAATCATATTAGATAACATATTGAATAAATGTATGATATTAATTATTATTTGTAGCTTCTTTGGACTGCCAAATTGTGTAAAAAAGTGGCCGTTTATTGAGCAGTTTTCCATTTCAGGGAATAGAGCAATGGTTGAGACGCCGCATTTTGAAATTTTCTCAGATGTAGGTCGAAGTCCGAAACGCAACTAAGCCGGAAAAAGAAAATATGGGCAAAACACGATTCGCGATTATCCAATTGATCAATAGATTATTCGCTGTTAATTAAGAATTAATGATGATAATGATTAATATGTTATCTTCATAAATGATAGATATTGACCGTCGGTGAATTATTGTTATTGATGTTTTGAAGAGGGCAGCCAAAAAAGCGCATTGTAGTAATGCAGCGGGATGAATATTTCCAGCAGCAGTAATAAATGAGAGAAAAAATAAGCAGCAAAATAAAACACAAAAAAAATTAAGATTGTCACTTGCATTTTGCATTTATTATCACTCATTTTTATTTAACGCACTTCATATAAATATCTCTCAATGCCCACCATGTTACTACATTTCCACTCTAGATACTTTCTCGCTTTAATTTTCTTTAGTTCAAGTTAGTTTGGCAAAATGTCTGATAAAAACACTCAGAGTAATTCCTCTGATGATTTAGCTTCTCAAGATTCTGAGAAAGTTCAAACTTATGATCCAAATTTCCATCCTGAAGCAATTACTGACAATGCTAAAGGTAATCAATTATCAAAATCTCTTTCGAAACTTTCATCGAGACTTTCGGCTAGTTTTTCAAGAGTAAGTGATGTTGAAGGTCAAACTGAACAAGCAATTTTTGCCAATCATTTGCAAAATGCTTTGTCTAATCCTCAAACTGTTGAAAAAATTCAATCCTTAGCTAGAACTTTATCCAGAAGAACTAAAAAACAAATGGATTCATTTGAAATTCATGACGATGACTTTGATTTGAAAATGCTACTTGAATATTTACAAACCAAATCTAGTGAACAAAACATTGTTTCTTCAAGTGCTGGGGTTGCTTTTAAAAATGTTGTTGCTTGTGGTAAAGATATTAGTGCTGCTTACGCTCCAACAGTTTACGAAATGATTCTTGATGCGGGCAAGTTTTTCCCAGATTTATTTAAAAATGATACCACTCCTCATAGAGATATTATTAAAGATTTTGCTGGGGTTCTTGAAGCTGGTGAAATGTGTCTTGTTCTTGGTCGACCAGGTGCTGGTTGTAGTACTTTACTTAAAACTTTGACCGGGGAAACTGGTGAGTTGACTTCATTCGGTGGTGATTTTTCTTATGATGGATTATCTCATGAAGAAATGATGCATCATTTTAAAAGTTATGTCTTATACAATCCTGAATTAGATGATCATTTCCCAACCATTAGTGTTAAAGAAACTATTGATTTTGCCTTGAAAACTAAAACTCCAAACACCAGAATCGATGGTATGACTAGATCTCAATATGTTGACAACATGAGAGACTTATGGTGTACTGTCTTTGGTTTAAGACATACTTATGCTACAAACGTTGGTAATGATTTCATTAGAGGTGTTTCTGGTGGTGAAAGAAAGAGAGTTTCTATCGTTGAAGCTTTAGCATGTGATAGTTCCATATATGCTTGGGATAATGCTACTAGAGGTTTAGATGCTTCAACTGCTTTGGAATTCACTCAAGCCATTAGAACTGCTACCAATTTATTGAACAATTGTGCTTTTGTTGCCATTTATCAAGCTGGTGAAAACATTTATGAATTATTCGATAAAGTTACTGTTCTTTATTTAGGTAAACAAATTTATTACGGTTCTGCTACCAAAGCTAAAGCATATTTTGAAAAAATGGGTTGGTATTGTCCAGCAAGAATGACTACTCCAGAATTCTTAACTGCTCTTACCGATCCAAATGGTAGAACTCCAAAACCTGGTTTTGAAGGTAAACTTCCTGAAACTTCTGAAGAATTTGAGCAGTATTGGTTAAACTCCCCTGAATATCAAGAATTAATGAGTGAATATGATCGTTATATTGCTGATCATAAACATGATGATACTTTACAAAGATTGGAAATTGCTACTTCTCAAAGAAAACAAAAGGTTCAAAGAAAATCTTCACCTTTTGTTGTTTCTTATCCACATCAGCTTTATTATTTAATGATTAGAGGTTTCCATCGTGCTAAAGGTGATCGTACCTATATTACAATTTATTTGTCTTCTTTCTTAATTAAAGGTTTAATTGTTGGTTCTATGTATTACAAGATCCCTCAAGACACATCTGGTGCTTATTCTCGTGGTGGTATTTTATTCTATTGTCTTTTATTCTGTGCTTTAACCTCATTGGCTGAAATTGCAAGATCATTTGCTAATAGAAGAATCACTTTGAAACAAAAATCTTATTCAATGTATCATTTATCTGCTGAAGCTTTACAAGAAATTATCACCGAAATGCCAGTTAAAGCTATCGCCGTTATCATTTTAGCATTGACTTCTTATTGGATGCCACATTTGAAACATGAAGCTGGTCCATTTTTCATGTATATTCTTTTCTTACTTTTGGTTAATCAAGTGTTTTCATTTACTTTCAAATTGGTTGCTACTTTAACTTATGATGGTGAAACTGCTCATGCTCTTGGTGGGTTATGGGTTTTAATGTTGTCTGTTTATGCTGGTTTCATCATGAAAATGCCTTATGCTCATCACGTTTTGAAATGGATTCATTACTTAAATCCAATGTACTATTGTTATGAACAACTTTTAACCACTGAATTCCATGGAAGATCAATGAAGTGTGCTGACATGGTTCCAAATGGGCCATCCTATGATTCAATTAGTTCTGCTCATAAAGTTTGTTCTCTTTATGGTTCTACTGCTGGTCAAGAATATATTAATGGTGACGTTTATGTTAAAAAGCAGTATCATATGGAATTTAAACATACTTGGAGAAACTTTGGTATTAATATTGCTTGGACTGCTGCTTTCATTATCGCAAACACTTTACTTTCTGAATATTTGAAGAATGTTGTTGGTGGTGGTGATATGTTGTTGTATAAACGTGGTCATTTACCAAAGGATGCTTCTGAATCTGTTGATGGTAAAGTCGCTAATAGAGAGGAAATGATGCTTGCTTTGAATGGTCCTAATGCTGATTTGGCCAAAGTTATTGCTGAAAGAGATGTGTTTTCATGGCAACACTTGGATTATGTTATTCCTTATGATGGTGCCACTAGACAATTATTGGATAACATTCAAGGTTATGTTAAACCTGGTACAATGACTGCTTTGATGGGTGAATCCGGTGCTGGTAAAACTACTTTATTGAATACTTTGGCTCAAAGAATTAACTTTGGTGTTATCACTGGTGATATGTTGGTTAATGGCAGACCAATTGATTCTTCATTTAAGAGAAGAACTGGTTATGTGCAACAACAAGATTTACATTTAGCTGAATGTTCTGTTAGAGAATCTTTAAGATTTGCTGCTGATTTACGTCAACCAAAATCTACTCCTCAATCTGAGAAATATGAATATGTTGAAAAAATTATTGATTTATTGGGGATGCGAAATTATGCTGAAGCTATTGTTGGTAAAACCGGTAGAGGTTTAAATGTTGAACAAAGAAAGAAATTATCAATTGCTGTTGAATTAGTCGCCAAACCATCGTTATTACTTTTCCTTGATGAACCTACTTCTGGCTTGGATTCTCAATCTGCTTGGTCTATTGTTCAATTCTTGAGAGCTTTAGCTGATTCTGGACAAGCCATCTTGTGTACTATCCATCAGCCATCAGCTACCTTGTTCGAAGTTTTTGATAGATTATTGTTGCTAAAGAAAGGTGGTAAAACTGTTTACTTTGGCGATATTGGTGAAAACTCTGCTGCATTGTTAAGTTATTTTGAAAGAGAGTCTGGTGTTAAATGCGGTAAGAGTGAAAACCCTGCTGAATATATCTTGAATTGTATTGGTGCTGGTGCAACTGCTTCTACTAATGCTGATTGGGCTGAGCTCTGGAGAGAATCTCCAGAATTTCAACAAGTTACTAATGAAATTACTAAATTACATCAAGAATTGCCATCTAGACCTATTGCTGCTAGTGCTGACACTTTGAAATCTACATTTGCTACTACTTGGGATCGTCAATTATGGGTTGTCTTAAAAAGAACTTTCTTACAATTTTGGAGATCTCCAGTCTACATTCGTGCTAAATTTTTAGAATGTATTCTTTGTGCTATTTTTGTTGGTATTTCTTATATTGGATTGAATCATTCTGTTTCTGCTGCTCAAAATTCCTTTTCATCAGTTTTCATGACTTTACTTATTGCTTTGGCCATGATTAATCAATCTCACGTTTTTGCTTATCCTTCGAGAGAATTATACGAAGTTAGAGAAGCTGCTTCAAATACATTCCATTGGTCCTGTTTATTATTGTCCCACACATTTGTTGAAATTTTCTGGTCTACGCTTTGTGAATTTATGTGTTGGGTTTGTTTCTATTGGCCAACGGTCCAAGGTCATGGTTCAGTTCAAAGAAACGGTTACTTCTTCCTTGCTTATGTTGTTATCTTCCCAATGTACTTCATGAGTTATGGTTTATGGATTCTTTACTTGTCACCAAATGTTCCATCAGCATCAATGATTAATTCTATGGTTTTCGCTGCTCTTATGTTGTTTTGTGGTATTTTACAACCTGAACAATTTATGCCAGGGTTTTGGACTTTTATGTACAAGACTTCCCCATTTACTTATTTTGTTGATTCATTTGTTTCTCCACTTGTCCACAAGAGAGCAGTTGTTTGTACTACTGATGAATTTTTAACATTCCCTCCTCCAGCTGGTCAAACTTGTGGTCAATATATGAAGGAATATATGGCAACTGCTCAATTTGAAGGTTACTTGTCCAATTCTACTGCTACTGATATGTGTCATTATTGTCCATACAATTACCAAGATGAGGTTGTTTCTCAATTTAATGTTAGTTGGCATCACAGATGGAGAAACTTTGGGTTCTTCTGGTGTTACATTATTTTCAATTTTGTCGCAATGTTGCTTTGTTATTACATTATGAGAGTCAAAGTCTGGAATTTGAAATCAATCTTGGATTTCAAGAAATGGTTCAATGGTCCTCACAAAGATAGACATGAAAAAGATACCACTATTTTCCAACCAAAAGCTGGTGATGAAAAAATCATCAAGAAAGATTAGATTTTCGATTTTTAGATTGATTTTAATTAATTAATTCAATTACATATATAGTTCATATTCAATAAATTTTGTATTAAAAGAAATTTTCATTTAGCTTGTACTAGCTTATTTACCTGGTTGCAATACTTGAGAGCCTTAGCCATCAATTTAGATGACATTTATTAAATACAATTGACTAACATTATTGAAAACATTTTTCCTCTCTTTTCGCTAATATTAGTCAGTAATTTTGAAGTCCTTGAATTACCGTCAACTATTAATAACACAGTACAAAAAACTTAACACCCAAGCTTGTTGAATACATCTAATCAGTTGTTGAATATCAGTGGTGGAAATCTTCAAGTTTGATTGAAATTGAGAATGAATGAATATTTCGAGACCAATTCAATAAGAGAATTTGATAATAAGATTTAACCAAATCCGAGTTACTGAAGAATTTCGACCGAATTTCTCAATCCGCAACCACACAGGTAAGAAGACTTAATTATCTCTTGCTTCAACTATTCAAAACCAGCTTGTACCTCGTCGGAATAACCCTTGGTTAATCAAGCAATCCAGCAGCAAAACGGTATAGTAAAACTTCTGTAAAGCCCCAGAAAAGCCCAGCAACCATAGCTACTTCTTCTTTTTGCCCGGCAATTTTACGTGTCAAAATGTTCCAGTAGCAAGAATTGACATTTTGCGATCTCAAATTGGGGTTAATAGTGTTAAAATCCCATATGATGAACTGAAGAAAATCGCATAGTGTGAAATGAAGAAATTTTTAGTAGCAGATGGAGCTTCATTAACTTCAACAAGAAATTAATTAATTGATGGTCATAGTCGATGATACGAACTTCTTCCAAAAGGTAAAATTTCAATTCTCAGAGGCAAATTAAAAGAATCTCAGGTAAGCACAACTCAGCAATTGAGAAACCTTCCTGTTGCATTATATCCACGATTATCCACCGATGTATAAAATAAAATTTCTTTCCCAAAATTACCTTCATTTCTTAAAGGAAATTGTGTACACTCCATTGATAATGTTCGATAAATAGCCATTCTGGATCCATAGAAAATGACCATTAACTGATGCCATCGTTGAAAGTTTCCACTCCCAAGTATAAAAAATTTAAGTTGAGCAATTGATAATTCAACTCTAGTCATTGAACTTAATGAGGAATTGTGACGAGATTTGCAAAATGGTTATCATTGGTTACATCTTACCGTTTTCTGGATATTTCCCTCTACTAGTTTCCCCGTTTCGATAATGAAGATCGACCCTCGAAATTCTCCCGTTACCAAACCATTATCAAGGACAATCGAAATCTTTTCCAATTACTACTATAGTATTCCTATATTTTAGTAAACTGCTATCTGTTTATTGCAAAAAATACGAGTGTAATGATACTTGGCCTGTTAATCAAAGTGTGGATTGACGATTGAGTAAAAAACAAACGAATGGTCGTCAGCCGTGGCGGAGATTATGCGAGCGTGGGCACGTATATATTATCACTATTAATAATTTCTTTTTTCATTATTACTTGCGATAAACCCGAGATTTACCAGAACAAGAACCCCGCCTTGTGTCAACAGGCACACTGTTAATGGATTTTCACTATAAACTAAAGGTAGGATGTCAGAATCGCCGAATGTTTAAAAAACAAAGTTATTCATTCCATTCTTCTTTTTCTTCTTTTTACACTATTACAATTTTAATCTAAATTTAAAACAATGGTCAAATATTTTGTTACTGGTGCTACTGGGTTCGTTGGAACCGTCACTGTAGAAGAATTGATCAAACATGGTCATGAGGTAATTGGATTGGCTAGATCAGATACTTCTGCTAAGAAATTAAAATCAGCTGGTGCTGAAGTTATTCGAGGTGATTTGGAAAGCTTGGAAGTTTTGAAGAAAGGATCAATTGAATCAGATGGGGTTATTCATTTGGGGTTTATTCATGATTTTAATAATTTTGAAAAATCTTGCGAAATTGATTATAATGCAGTTAAAACTATGAATGATGCACTTGTTGGTACGAATAAACCTTTCATTTATACTACTGGTAGTTTTATTATTGCTGGTGAAGGTAAAGCTGATGAAACTGTCATTGCTAAATCTGAAGCTCATGGGTTTCTTCTCAGAGCTCGGAGCGAAAACCTTGTTTTGTCGTATAAGGACAAGGGAGTTCGTTCAATATCTATCAGATTGCCTCCTACCGTCCATGGTAAAGGTGATAAAGCATTCATTGCTGCTTTTATTACAGTTGCAAAAACTAAAGGTTTGGCTGCTTATGTTGGTGATGGTGAGAATGTTTGGGCAGCAGTTCATAGATTAGATGCTGCTGTCTTGTATAGATTAGCGGCTGAAAAGGCACCAGCAGGTTCTATTCTTCATGGTGCCTGTGAAAATGCAATTCCAACTAAGGATATTATCAATACCATTGGGGAAGTTTTCAAGGTTTCAGTTAAATCAGTCACTGCTGAAGAAATTGTTGAAATTTATGGATTCTTTGGTTACACATTACAATTAAACAATTATCTTTTGAGTGATATAACTAAGGAATTGTTGGGCTGGAAGCCAACTAAAATCAAGCTCCTTGATGATATTAAACAAAATTATAAATAGTTGTCGTAGTTATGAAACAAAATATTTGAAATATATGGTGTGACAAGTACAACTGTAGTAAAAAATATTACTTAGATTTTATTATTCTCTATAGAATGCAATTTTAATTCCAATTTAAATAACTCTTGACTATGCTATTAAAATCTTTGGCGTTATCCATAAACAAATTATGACCACT
Source organism: Saccharomycopsis sp. KB-2023a (assembly GCA_030450195.1). Classification (NCBI taxonomy): domain Eukaryota; kingdom Fungi; phylum Ascomycota; class Saccharomycetes; order Ascoideales; family Saccharomycopsidaceae; genus Saccharomycopsis; species Saccharomycopsis sp. KB-2023a. Next base: position 38,994 of record JASJSC010000053.1, on the reverse strand, counting down.
ATTTTTAACAATTTCAAGTCTTGATCCTTCTGAAATCTTCTCATTATTTATAAAAGTATTCGCAATTATTCCAGCATTAACATCCATCCAATCACTATCCCCATATAACCACAACATTTTAGGAAGTTTCTTGATATTATTTTCTTGTTCTTTAAATCTTTCCAATTTATCAAGAATTGGATCTCTAGCAGCAACCACTGGTGACAAAATTCTAGAAATTGATTTCTCAGTAGACGAATGTTTCCAAAACAATGCAAGTGCATATTTTGATAATAATTCTGTTTCCCTATTATCAGAATTACCATTATTGTATCGAGTAGTAGTATATCTTGATGCCAAATAAATTCCAACTGGTCCCATCCCACGTAAAATTGGGAATGGTAAGTAGCCTGAATCCCATAATTTCATGAAAAAACCTGGAGCTCTATCCAATCTTCCAATATGATCATAGCTTGCACGATCCTTGGAAGGCACAATATCCTTGATTTCATTATTATTAGCATGGTGTTTCATAGAACTAACTGAAAATACTGATCTTTCGACACCAACTGGTGACACCAATATCAATTTATTAACATTTTCAGGGTATTTCAAAGTGTATGACATTGATAAATATGCACCAAAGGAGTGACCAAGTAAATTAATTTTCCCCAAGTTTTTCAGTTTACGCCATTTTTCAATGGACTCAATATAATAATTTTCATAATTTTTCACTGTATTATAAGTATTATCGGCAATATCAAGTAATTCTTTCGAGGAATCTTCATATTCTATAGTGGTAACATTACGTTCATGAAGTTTGATAATACCACTATCAACATTTCTTGTAACATCTTTCCCTTCATCAGCTTCATTAATTTTTATCTTTGGTGATCTGAAATTCTTCTCTTTAAAACTAAATTTACTGCTACTCGATAACGAATGACCCAACAAATCAATGGAAAATAATTGGATCTTGTTATTTTTCACATATGTAATCTCATCATAGTTTCGACAATAAAAACCTAACCCTGCCCCATAGCCGTGTATCATTAATAAAGTCTCATCAGCAGAAGTATCTTTGCTATCAAAATTTTTAATCGAGAGCTCATTGAGGTAATCGGTATCATCAATGTACGCTTTAGAAATTCCGGCGACTCGGTTGGATTCTTGCGTTTCAAAGTACGGCAAACTGTACAAAAGCAACTCTCGTTGAGCATCTAGTAGTTCACCTTTACTAGAGACTCTAAACCATTCCCTTAATGATGCTAACATTTTGTTTTCAATGAATTTTGCTTGTTTCCTTCGTGATATATGTGGAAGTTTATGTTTCGATTATCAGGAAAATTTAATAATTTTATACAGTTTGGCTGCACCTCAAATTCTCTTTTTTTGTTCCGCTAAATGCGGAAAGTGGCGATGAGAATTTCATCCCGAAGTTCGGTGACAGTAAATTTTGGGAATAACCAAATTATGGGCCGCCAATAGTCGGATTTATTGAAACGGTGATAGCATTAATTGCGGAATTGGTAATAGTTTTGGAAGCTTTTAATTGGTGCTTTACAACGTCATCACTAAGCTTCCTTCACCCAGCCAGCACCGCAATCTAGTTGCACTGTGGCCATGTCTTGACTTTCATAAGTACTTGAAAAATTCACAGTATTGATAGCGATGTCTTGAATAGCACAAATCAATAGAAGAATGTCATTGGTTCTAATTCTTGGAACTCTGGGACGCTGATACGGCCAAACAAGAGTATACAGCCAAACAAGAGTATACAGCTAGTTATGTTCGCGCTGGACGCGCGATTAGTAAATTTTCAGATGAGTTGATCGTTTTTTTTTTGTTCAACTCATCTGAAAATTTAAAACAAATTTTTTTTGCGCTTATTTTTCTATATCTTCAAAAAGGGTCAAACAATGGTGGAGACAAATTTGATGGAAACTGAAGTGGAAAAAACTTCTCGACTTCAATCTTCTAGATCATATCTTTATACCACATTGATACGAGAATCTTTAGGGGTTGATCCTGCAATTGTTATCTCCAAACTTTTCTCTTGTGATCGATTAAGTTTGAGAGATCTCATAGCGAAAACCAAAATCCCTAAGAAGAAACTAAAATCAATATTGGTCACTTTGGTTCAATTACGATGTATAGAATATTCAATTTCTGACACCATTACTCTGAGAAATCCTTCAATATTATATTATATCAATGAAGAAGGGCTCTTAATTATGTTATACAGTGGAGAAATTGTTGTATTAATGAAAGAACGATACTCTGATGATTTATATCCACAAATAATTCAAAGTTTCTTAAAATATGGGAATTTAACTTTAAATGATTATTTGAGTAGTATTGATGATGATTCTTCTGAAGAAGAACAAGCAGAAATTGAGAAAAAATTTATGTTTTTAATACTCGAGGGTTATTTAACTCCAATTAAGGATAATCTGGAATTTCAAAATAAATATGAATTGTATCATAGTTTATATAAGAAGAATTATGCTTCTTACCCTAAAGGATTAACGATTAGTGAAATTAAGAAGAAGCGTGAAGTGAAATTACAAACGGAAAAAGATTACAATGAATTATTTGGCGATGAATCAATAGAAATTTATCAATCTAACAAGAATCATCAAATTAATTCAACAATTAATAACTACAATAGTTCAAAAATCAATGCAGATCTTGGTTCACAATACGTCTTGAAGAAATTGAAACGTGATGTTACGTTTAAATTTTCAATGAACCGGTTTTTCAAGTGTTTGCGAACCAGAGCAATGGTTAAGTTAATTAATCAAAGATTAGGACTGGTTAGTTCCAGGATATTTGAAGTGATACTAATAAAAATTGAGAAAAATTCTCCTGATTGTGCGAATTATTGTCTTGGGTTAACTAGTGGATTCATTTCAATTAATAGTAAACTTGAAGAACAAAGTGGAGTGGCAGCAACTGATTTGTTTACTAAAAGTCTAAGTTATTATTTCAGATACGTTAGAAATTACGTGGAAAATGAATCGCGAATTTGTTTCTCGTTACAAGAAATTGCTTCATTAGTGAAAGCGAATTCATCTATTGATTTGATTAACACTGTGAGACATGGACGTTCTTCCGCCAGCAAAAAGAGAAAGCATGGGAGTCAAGAAGACCAGTCTAGAAAGAAGGTTAAAACTGAAATGGGTGAGCTCGATTTATTGAAAATTGATGAACCTCGAGAAATTGACGACGTCGATGATGATGATGATGATGAATACATTGATGATGACGCTACTAGCACTTTCTCGTTGAAGACATTACATCAACATTTTGAATTGATGCTTAATCATTCAATGCCATTTCTTCAACAACTCCCAAATGGAACATATTATGTGCCATTTGCTGAACTTACCATGAGTTTACAACAACTTAATTACTTGTACTTAATCAAATCCCTGCTTGGATTCAACGAATTTAAAGTCTTGAATTGTATAATTAAACGGAAACTTATTGATGAAAAAACATTGATTAATTCTACTTTGCTTCATGAAAATCAAGTTAGAGTGGCAGTTAATAGGTTGTTTAATCTTCAAGCGATTGAAATTCAAGAAATTCCCAAAACGATGGATCGTCAAGCTAATAGGTCAAGTTTTGCGTATCGTTACAATTCAAAAAACGCTATGAAATTAATTCAGAGTAATTTGTTAATGGAAATGGCAAGCTCACTTAATAACATTCAGGACCTTAAACTGAAAAATAAATTATTGTTGAATAAGATTAAAAGAGATGATATCAAAGGTAAAGAAGTTGAATTACTTTTATCTAACGAACTCAATCAATTGAAATGGTTGAATGAGAAAGAACTAAATTGCATTGGAAGAATTCAAAGAGCTAGAAGTTTATGGGAAGTGTTTGCAGTTCTTTAGTGCAAATTACAGTGATAATTTTAACGTAATACATAAGTCTTTTATTATTATTTAGCAAACTCATTCGACAAATAATCATTAATTTTTCTTGAATAGTATGCAATTTTTAAGATTTCCTTGAGAGTAATTGGATCCATTGTAGGTGACAACAAACTCCCCAATATTGTATCCATAGCTGGGAAAATTTTTGGTAATTGTACCAACTTATTCATAATTTCATCTTTTTTCTCAGCAGTTATAGTCTTTGACATTTCCAATTGTTGAAAATTCTTCGCCAATAATTGATTAATTATCGCAAATAATCGTCTTGCAATAAACCCAAAATATTCTTTACCGCGTTCAATTTTTTGAACCAAATTGAACCCAATCCTTAGCAAGTTAGAGCCAATTGATTCATGACTAGCAAGCCAATCAAGGGCAAAGTTTCTCTCATCGACAATTTTCCGCACGGGGATCATTTTAATGAGAAGACTGACTGATAAAACTGATTGTAAAATCACTGGTGCCCGTTCTTCAAATTCAATGTTTGCATTAATGAAAACATTCATAGGAACAACGCAAAGCAAAAAACCAAATAACTTTTCAATTAAAACCCCATCAGAATGTTTTGATTCATTGGCTTCCAAATAAAGCTTAGTCAACTTTATCGCAGAAATTTCTTGTGTCAGGTCATCAGTTAATCCGACATTATACAAAAATTCATCAGTTAAGTGATCTTCTTCTTCTACTTCTTCTTCTTCATCATCTTGCTTTTTAGAATTATCATTATTGAAATAGGATGGTTTAAAATGTTTAGTTGGTTTCTTATAGACCCCAGTAACAACACATTTAACCAAAAATCGATTCTCCGGACAATTAGCAAGAATTTTAGAAAACATATCAATAGCATAAGTCTGATATTTTTCACATTTTGGTGAATAATAAGGAATTAAATCATCCCCATCTTTTGCTCGATTTGTTGGTCCGCCAAATTGCAATGCCAAAACTGTAATTAACAAAGCTTGGTTGAAACTTGCTAATCTTATTCCTGGTCCAACATTCATCAAAATCATCAAACAATCTTTTAAAATTGAAATTTTCCGTCTAGTGAAAATGAAAAATTCATCAAATGCAAAACAACTAAATAATAATTTAAAAATAAATTTTATGAAAATTTGATTGTTAGCCAAATATTTCTTATTCACGTCTGTGAACGACAAATTTCTCAAAATCATTGAAATTGTTATCAATTGATCAACCAATAAAATTTGATAATTTTCAGCTGATCTTATATTAACTTCACTAAATGGTGTATCCATTTCTTCATGAGATTTAATCAACATATCTATGTATGAAGGCAACCCAAATTTTCTAACTTTAGACATGTAAGCATCTTCTTCATTGTTATTATTCAAATCAATCTTTAAAAGTTTCCATTTTTTAATAAATTCTTCAAGTTTCCTAGGAGTAGGGGTCACCAAATCATCAATTTCATCTTCGGGGACAAAAACATTTTCATCGTCTTTATCATTATCAACCACATCGCCAACGGCAATTTCACCAGTGAAACTGTCAACAACTAATTCATCATTCGTCACTTTCAATGAATTTTCCAAATACTCATTGAAAATATTATCCATGTTTTCATTATTATATTTATCATAAGGTGAAATACTATTATGATTATTTATAGGATAAAATCTTGATTTAAATAAAGTTTTTTTAGGCTTTGAAACTCGATAGTCCTTTTTCTTATTCTCTTTCTTTTCTTTATATATAGTTTGCCATTTACTTTCTTGAACATTGAGTTCATCCAAATTATCATAAATTAATTCGTCCAATATGAAAATCCCCAATTCACTAACACAATCAATAAGTTCTTCACATTCACTCAAATCAATTTCCATTCGTTGATCAGCACTAACAACTAACAACATATTCAACATATTATTAACTTCACTCAAAGAATTACTTTGTAATGACATCACCATTGCATGCAAATTTAAGACTCCAATCTCTGGTGGGAATAGATAACTAGGTTTCAGAGAATCGATTTGCTCACCACCAGCTAAAACTTTTTTAATAACAAGTCCAGCATGAAGAGCATTATATGGTCTAATGGCTGGCTCATATTGTCGAACGTATACAGGATCAACTTTAGCCTCTTTCTTTATTCCATTGACTTCCTTCTGGGGAATCATTGCTGGAGGCATTGATGATGCCATTGCTGCTGCCTTTGGTGGAACTATGGGAGAATTGCGATTTGATTTTTCTTCTCCATTGACAATTGATCTTGCCAGTAATGGAGTAGGAGGAACTGATGTTTTCACAGATGGTGGTGGTATCTGTTGAACAAGCTGTTGAACTGGTGATTGCACTTGTGGTTGAATTTGCTGCATTAGTGGTAGTTGTGGTTGCAGAGGTGGTTGAATTTGTTGAATTGGTGACTGTTGTGGCAGCTGTTGCATTGGTGGTTGACGAAGTGGTATTTGACTAACAGAAATATTTTGATTTGGTAATTGATGACTTGGTTGAGGTGTTTGTGGGAATTGCGGTTTCTGTTGTTGCAGCTGTTGCATTTCCGCTAATTTTTGTTTCTTATTCATTTCCAATTGTTTTTTACCCTCTGGAGATTTCAAAAAAATTTCAAAACTCAACAAAAATTCTTTATAAATATTGAAAAGTCTTGCAGCAGGACCAGCATTGTTTTGAGGGTTATTAATATTCAATCTAGTAGCTATGGTTTGCCACAAATTATTTTTAGACACAATTTGAAATCCACCCATTTGATTCACCAAAAAATACAAGATAAATAAATTAACAGGTTTACCTTCAACTAATAACATATCATCTGTCAAAGATTTATTTTGAGAATTCAAAAAATTGACCAAAGTTTTCATAAATAAATCAGTTTGAATTTGGAAATTTAATTTTTTCTTTTGAGCTTCAGTCATGTTAGATGGATTTTCATTTGGCAGCTGTTGTTGAGGTGATTGTGATTGTTGTTGCTGAGGTAGTGGCTGAGGTGGTTGTTGAGGCGCCTGTTGTTGCTGTTGTTGTTGAGGTACCTGCTGTTGTGGTTGTGGTGGTAGCTGCAGTCGTTGTGGCTGTGGTGGTTGCGGTGCCTGCTGTGGTCGTTGTTGTGGTTGTGGTTGGTGGAAATTTGTCACTGGACTAGCTGAAGCACGCGCAATATTCCCATTACTACCATCTTTCAATTCACCATTGGTATTTGCAAAAATCATTGAAGTAGGAGTAGAAACACCATTACGAGAACCACCATTTTGATCATGATTACTAGATAAATTAATCAGAGATTGTTGAGACATTGGCTGAGCTGGAGGAACTGCCGGTGAAGCGCTAATTTGTTCCAGTAAAGTTGGATTAGTATTCGGCTGACTCTGTATATTCTGTATATTTTGTGGTGATTGTTGTTGTTGTTGGTATTGGCCTTGCCCTTGTGGCTGCTGCTGTTGTGGCTGCTGCTGCTTTTGATAATTTTGCATCCCTTGTAATTTTTGTCTCAATTGTTGTTGAATTCTAAAACAAATTTGCGCATGTTGTTGTTGAGCTCTTTGATGTTCCATAATTAATTGAGAATTAGCAGCAGCGTCTTGACCTTGGTCAAAACTAGCTTTAACTTGTTCTTGAAGGAACCTCAATTTAGCAGCAGATTGCAGTAAAATTGCAAGATCTTTAGAATCTACGTTTTGCCTTATATTTTCAGTTAATAATGAATTACCGCCAGTAGATCTCGGTTGTTGATTCCTTAGCTGTTGTTGTTGCTGGTTCGGCGGCGGCTGCTGAAATTGCTGCTGTTGTGCTTGTTGTTGCTGTTGTTGTGAGGGTATCTGCTGGTGCTGCTGGTGGTGCTGGTGCTGTTGCTGTTGTTGCTGATGCTGCTGCTGCTGTGGTAATTGTTGAAGGACATTTTCATGATTGCTCATGTTGTCAAACGCTAAATGTGTAATGTGCAGGAAACGATGTTGCTTTCTTCAAAATAATAAGTTGAATGAATACTGTGTATGTGTGTGGGTGCTTGATTATTACGCCTAGTGAAGTACAGTAAAAATGCGAAGTAGCCACCAAATGCCAATGTTTTAAGATTAGCCTTTGCTTATTATTGTATAGAATTTGAGATTATGTCAAAAAAAAAAAAAAAAAATAAAGCAAAAGAATAACAAAATTTAGGAATAACGCGCCTGAAAGTATTTTGGTTTTTTTTTTTTTTTCTGGCAAAATTAGTTTTCACGGTAGTGGGTGGTGTCTTTTTTTGCATTATTTTTTCGTTTCGATTGAGGGAGGCAGGGTATCCCGAGGATTTTTACAGTCGGGTTACCAAATGGGAAAAGCAATCTGATTGGTTGATATCTGTGATAATAACAATACGAGTAGAGAGGGATGCCAGTATCCATTACTGATTATGTTTAGGGTGAAATTAATAGTGAGTGTATATGTAATACGTAAGGGGTAAAAATCCTGTCTCAAATTGTAAAAAAAAAAAATAAAGACAGATGTGAAGGATACCATAATACCTACTGAGTTTCCAATAGTATGGGTTTCATTTTGGTCTATTAGTTGCCGCATCCTTGAAAAACAGGCGATTGATTGCACCGACTGATCAATGATCTACAGCTTCATTTTAATTCTAATTTCTTTTTTGCTTTCACAATTTTTTGCAACTTGAGCTTAGACTACAGTTTATGGTCATGATTTATTGTGTAAGTGTATTCAAAACTTGAAAAAAACTATACAAACTCAGAAAGATAAAGAGAAACTTTCTCCCAACAAGCTGATTTTAACGTGTAATGTGAGGCTACCCGATTGACCTCAATTCAACCACCTCCCCCGTGACTTACGTCATACCAGCCGAGACTAACGGGTTAGATTGTTCGGAGTTCAAGTGATGCTTCCACCCGAAAATCGGTGTTTCAATCTCTTGTAATTCTCCACCAAACTATTTACTCATCGATTACCAAAACTGGACAATTAGAAACTCCAGAGTCCCTTAAATACAGGAAAGATCCTTGATTAAAAATTTTGTCTTTGTTATTGTCTATTTTCCAAGTATGTCGACTCTTGCCAAAAACCTCGGGCCATTGCCTAGACCATCACCAAAGTCAAAGCCTCACGTATTTGATTTGTTCTCACTAAAGGGGAAAGTTGCTTCAATTACTGGTTCAAGTGGTGGGATTGGTTACGCTATTGCTGAGGCTTATGCTCAAGCTGGTGCTGATGTTGCAATTTGGTATAATTCCCACCCACGGGCCATTGAAAACGCTAAACAATTATCTGAGAAATATAATGTTAAAGCAAAGGCATACAAATGTCAAATACACGATGAAACCAGCGTTAAAGAAACCATTGAACAACAAATTAATGATTTTGGTGGGAAAATCGATATCTTTGTCGCTAATGCTGGGATCCCCTGGACTGAAGGCGACGCTATTGACAGTGATAGCAGTGATGCATGGAAAAAAGTCATTGATGTCAATGTTAACGGGGTTTATTATTGCTCCAAATACATTGGTAGAATTTTCAAATCCCAGGGCCACGGTTCGTTCATCATTACTGCGTCAATCAGTGCGCACATAGTCAACATTCCTCAGTCTCAGGCAGTTTACAATGCCTCAAAAGCCGCCGCTTTGCATTATGGTAAATGTTTAGCTATCGAATGGTCCGGTTTCGCTAGGGTCAACATGATCAGTCCTGGTTACATCAACACAGAAATCACAAAATTCGCCTCGCATGATTTGAAGCAAAAATGGTGGACTTTAACCCCAATGGGCAGAGAAGGTGAGCCTCAAGAGCTCGTCGGCGCCTACCTCTACCTCGCCAGTGATGCCTCAACTTACACAACCGGTTCCGATATCATCGTCGACGGTGGCTACACATTGATCTAATTAATCATTACCCCCCGGCTCGTCTTACTGTTTCATGGAGGCCAGCCCCGCGAACCCCTTTGGGCTTGCTCGTGTCATATATAGGACAGTATGTAAAACACTATTTGTTGATTTCGTTATTTCATTGTAAGTTGCGTTCTTCATTCGGGCTGGGTGTCTCGCTTTGCTGGGTGTGTGAAGTTTCTTCCATTGATCGTTCGTGACGGACTTCCTTCAATTCCGTCCAGTTTGAAATCTCACCTCGCTCGGGGTATGCTACCATAAATTTTAGCCATTTACTGAATTCTTTATAACCACAAGCTTGTCCAACACAAACAGGATCACTTTGCTGTAGCTTGGGTTAGGGCTAACCTCCACCCATCCATAGAAGATCATATGCAACGCTTTTTTTTTTTATCAGGCTAATTTTGATTGTAAGCGACGGTCTTAATATCGATCGCATCGAGCGAAGCGAGTTTTGGGAGATATCGGGGGCTTTCCACCCCCTATATGAATGTTCATCACCATATAGCAATACTGAAACCTCAGGGCCACTCCAGCCCTAACCCCGCCTTGCTAAATTACTCCTAATATAGAATATTATTTAGGATGCACCTCTCTTTTTTTCATTTTTGATTGTAAGTTTATAATTTTCCTTCCTTCGTGATGTTGCCGTCCGTAACCTCCACCCACTCAGGATCGGTTCGACCAGTATCCCATAAAAACTCCATATAATGATGATATTAATCAGTTTGAATTTCTCTGATCTTTCGCTATTATGTAATCTTGCATGTAGGTACACTTAGGAGCGGCGGAGTACGGTCCCCTTGGAGGGGGTGATCGTCGCAAGAGGGTGGATGTTTATGTCCAGCAGACCCATGGTCAATCGGAGTCCACATAAAAAAAAAACAGGCTTTTTTTTTCGTTTTTGCTTTAAACGAAAATCAAAATCAAAACCAACAATAAGCAATAAAAAACACGAGTATTCATGGTTAATATGGCCAGTCAGCAAGTTGTTGTAAGCTCCAAATTTGTGAGTCTCCCGTCTTTAGGATTGGGTGTATATCTTATCCCACCGTTGCACACTGCCCAACTTGTCTATGAAGCACTAAAAATCGGATACAGATTATTTGATACTGCGCAAATCTATCGAAACGAACAAGAAGTTAGTGAAGGGGTACTCAAATGGATCAATGAAGATCCCAAGGATAACAAACGGCAAGATGTTGTCATTGTCACAAAGATATGGGATAGTTTCCACGGATACATCAATGCGAAAAAATCATTGAAATTATCCATCAGAAAAATATGTTTGCCTGGTATAGATTACATTGATTTAGCGTTAATTCATTCCCCAAATTCAAATAAACAGTTGCGATTAGAGACTTATCAGGCACTTCAAGAGGCCAAAGAAAGCGGGTTTGTTAAAAATTTGGGGGTATCAAATTACGGGATTCATCACTTAACTGAATTGTTAACTTGGCAAGGTTTGAAATATTACCCCGTTGTGAATCAAGTTGAATTACATCCATGGTTAATGAGAGACGATTTGGTCAATTTTTGCAAAAGAAATGAAATTATATGTCAAGCTTATTCTGCGTTGTGCAAAGGTAGAAAATTTAATGATGAAGTATTGAATAGAATTCTGAAGAAATACGACAAGACGAATTCTCAGATTTTAATTCGATGGTCAATTCAACATGAATTTGTGGTGATCGCGAAAACGATACATATTGATAGATTGAGAGGTAATGCTGATGTTTGGGATTTCCAGTTAAGTGATGATGATATAAGGCAATTGGAATTTCGTGATGATTATTTTATAACTGGATGGGATCCGACCTTGTACCGGGGTTAGCCTCCCTACAATGAATGGCCAGTGGCCAAATGAAATGTACATAGAATATTGCTAACAAAGTTTGTAGTCATGGAGGGTTGCTTTTATTGGATGGCCCTGCAAAATTGCATCGAAAAAAAAAGTTGATGCATGTCCACAAGTAGTAAAAAAGTGTCAAACAGTGCGAGCACAGAGCAAAGGCAGCAGACGCACGCATAAACCAAGCAGCAAAAAAAAACTGAAAAACCAAAACCCAAGGAGTCTTTATTTGTATATCATCTGTATTTATAGAAAAAATATATTCAATTATAAATAAAATATAGCTTTTTATTTTGCTTTAGTTTTTTTTTATTACTTGCTCCGTTAATAACCTCCCTCCCTTCTGTCACTAAAACAATACCCATAGCATAGGTCAACATTGCATTAAAGCTTCGTCATTTTCCTTGCCTCTTGAAGGAGAAGCGAAAAAAAAATTCAATAACCGGAAACAGAAAAAAATAAGCTATTTTAATTTACAGTTTTCCCCAAAAGGTTTTCAAGGTTTTTTTCAGACTTTTGTTCTTTGGTAAAAGATGAATGGCAATCGACATTACCATCACCCTGGTGAATACTTACTCAGCAATGACTTTTTGGAACACAACATGAACTTTCTGGATGATGTATGGCAAGGGACAACAAGCAACAACCACCACAACAGTCATAGTAACGAGAATCGTGCGGGCGACATCAATGGCCATTTGGAGATGTTTGGCGAGGTTCATCCTGGAGACATGGCTCTAATTTCTGACCGAATTGATAGTGAAGTGATTCACCATACGTTTTCCAACAACAGCTCATTACATGGTCATCAACCAACGGTTAACCCACGGTATATCAGTATCAACCCCGACGATTCTCCATTATCCTCTGAGGGCCGAAACCTTTCTGATCAAACCATCCTGCTGCTGAATGGAGACCTGCCAAGTGCTAATGCTAATAACCGCAATGCTATTAATTATTTGGATGATGCCGCAATTTATTTTGAAGTCAATAACAATAGCAATACAACAATTACTAATAACCATCAAGTTATTCAACGAACGTTGACCCCACCATGGGTTTCACTGACGAGCAATTCCAAGAAGGAGTACTTTGAAAAAAACTTTGTGTTGTCTGACAGCGACAGCCAGGCTAATCGAGTCATTGAGACGATTTTGAATCATGTTGACATGCAAGAACATTTGAATAGAATGGAACACATTAGAACTTTGGCGAATTACAGTAACTTCCGAGAATTGGCGGAAAGTATCAACCCAGCAGTTAAGATGTTCCCTGGGCTTAGTTCCCAAGGTCATGAAATAATGATTAAGAATGAAGATAAGATGTCTAAGGATAAATTGGCTTTTTTCTTAAATTTCCATTGCTTGTTTGATGCTAAAACAAGGGAAGGTCGGGCTGATATCACTCAATTGGTTGAATCGATCGAGACGGTTATCTCTAAAGTTGAAGAGCTTGTGGGTGTGAAATTTTATTCTACTCCAGGAAAGGTTAGTCCAAGTTTATCCCTGGCTGCCAATGGCGGTAGCCAAGGGACTGGCAGCGGGAGAGGCAAAGAACATACTTGGAGAGGTAAACCTTGGGCTTTCCAATCAAGAATCACTTGCATTTGCCAGCGATTGTTGGGGGAGTATTTTGGGTTTAATGTTACCGTTATGTTTGTAGTTGTTTCTCGATATGCTTATTATACTTCGCAAGTCAACAAGAGAAATGAATTGAAAAGAAAGAAAATAATATAACAAGAAGTTCATAAAAAAAAAAATTTATAAAAGGAACAAACAAAAAAAAAAAAAAAAAAAAAAAATTATTATTATGAGTTTCATACACGCTTGAGTTTAAAAAATGTATATTATATGTCGTAATTCATGTATAATATCTCCTAGCTAGGCTCGCTTCGCTATGCTCATACCATAAAGGACTCTCCGCACCCACAAGCACCTTTTGAATTTGGATTTTTAAATACAAACCGACTACTAATCTTGTCATCAATGTAATCCATTTCTGACCCAATAATACTAAACAATGCTTTTGAATCAATAATAACCATTAAATCATTATCAATTTTGACAACCTCATCAAATTTATCCGGCTTACCAACATACTCAAAATGATACGATAAACCTGAGCATCCTCGATTCTTAACGCCAATTTTAATGTATTGAGGATTTGGTTGGTTCATCAACGATCGTAAATGTTCAATAGCGTTTGGGGTTAATGTAATGAGTGCTTTTCTTGGTTTCAATTGTCTTCTTCGGCGGACTGGTGGCGCTTGTTGTTCTTCACTACTAGCCAATTTCTTTGGTTGTGATAACTCTGGAAGGAGCTTTCTTTTAGGTAAGCTATGTTTATTCCAACCCTCGGTGGTGTTTGTTATTGATTTCGCTGAGATCGCTCCATTTATTGGCATATATGAAGGCGGCACATCTACTGAATGAGGAATCGTCTGCAAATAACGCTTACCTTTAGTTAAAGGCTTTGATGAATCTGATAGGAATCTCTTAACTTGGAGCGACTGATTTATTATTCTACTTCTAATCATTATCTTGATCTATTGATTATTAATTAATTGTAAATGAGATATTTTTTTTCTGATGAGGATACCTTTTTTTTTTCGTACTATGTATTATGACGCCGGGAATTCCCGGCACGTGATTTGTTTGCAAGGAAATCGCGGTCTGCTGACAGTCGACAAAATTCTCATTGGCTGTTGCAATTTCCTTACTCGGGGTTTGCCGCATTATGCAAATAATATATCTCATTCATTCCATTACCTCGAAAAACAACCGAAAACTATAAATATGAAAAAGTACTAAAAATATAATATGCTAGAAATTAAGGGGAAATGTTTAAGCTTCAAATGTAAAATAATCTATTTCACTTGAAGATAATGAAGGGGTTCTAGAGGAATTAGCTCTCTTCTGAGAAGTGGTTGTAGGTGTAGGTGTAGTTTTGTTAATATTATTGAATAAATCAGACTCGATCGACTCATCACTGAATGAGATTGAAAAGATTAGCGGACCTTTTCCTCGTATACTAAGACCATCCAGGTTTCTAGTTTGGCCTTTAACTGGTGAAGACTTTTCAGATTTTTCAGTCTTTTCAGGTATTGGGGGGTCGATTTCGGGCGTGGGCATAGACTTTGCTTGCTCCTCCTGCTCCTCTTTCAATTGCTTTAATCTTTGTTGTTCTTCTTGTTGTTTCTTCTGTCGTAGCTTTGCCATCGTATAGGGGTCGATTCTCAGCACTGAGTCGCTACTATTTTTAGTACAGTTATTCTTTTTAAAAGTTGCTATTGATCTTTGTCTTTTCAAAGGGGTTGGGTTATGTAATACCACTCCATCACTAGTGAAAGTTGCAGTTGTAGAATAACGATTTATATCAAGAATTGGAGAAGTATGTATTATAGTTGGAGAAGATCCATTTTTAATCGTACCTGATCTCATTAAAGGAGGAGAATTATTAGCATTGATTAGAGATATTGAATTAGATAAAGCTATTGACATTTTTCAAGAAAAACCGAAATAGTTTTTTGGTTCTATCATTAAAGTCCGACGAGGATCACCAAGAAATATATATATAAATAAATATCACACATAATATCTAGACATAAATCGTTATAAATCGCAGACATTTTTTTTAGAGACAAGTTAAGATACAAGTAAAAATTAGTCTGAAACTTTAAGCCAACAATGCAGATTAACGCATCCACCAATTACACTGAGAAAAATAGAAAAAAAAATGAAAAATGGAAATACGGCTTTGACTAAAATGGAATCTAAACTCACTAAAAAGAGTATTTTAGTCTGCACTTTTAGTGCTCGATATTGGGACCTTAAAATGTGAAACATGTCAATAAATAGAGATATAAGCTAATTAGACGAATTGGTGAATTCCTTGAACAGGGCATATCCATGAGTATATTAATAGAATATCGTGAGTACTATATATATATCTGGCAGTAGAGATTAAATTATAGACAATTTATCTGGATACATAAAAATTGTCTCATTCGTTAGTTTTTTCCACGGTGATTCTTATTATTTCTCGTATAATATTTCTTCTTCTTATTGTTGTTGTCGCTGTCGTTGTTGTTGTCTTTGCATTGTCAATGTTATATGAAACTAATTAATAAAATACAATTAAATGTTGATGTGTTAAGATGAACAATCATGCATTAATAAACCTCAAAAACAATAAAAATGAAAAGAATCGAAAAGAAATAATTGGTTTAGCCGCAGAGTGTGGATTACCTGTATGTAGCAAATGAAACAAATAAGCATGCTAATTGTCGATTATGTAAGCACACTGATTTTCATTGCAGATTGCATTAAGCGTGAACTCGGTACCCTCTCTATTACCCTACCTTATTTAAATTGCAATTTCTATTGATGATCAGCCACAATTTCCTTTTTCTTCTGAATTTAAGGCACATCGATTTTAGTTAGGTCACAGGATATCGATTACTATCTCATTATTTTTGCAATTACCTGACTAATTAGTCATAAATAATAAATAATAAATAATAAATAACAATAGTCCATTGTCTCCATTGTTTCCATTGCTTCCATCTTCTATTGAATGATAAATTTTTTGACTCCTGATTTGAATAATTCCAATCTGAGAAGGTCAGCAGCTAAACAATCTAATTCATTATTGCCTATGCCTATGCCTATTCCTATTTTTATTCCAATGCCTATAGTATGAGTGTACTTACTGCTATTGACTATTCACTGTACCGAGAGAATGAATGTATCGACTATCGTAGACTATTTCATAACTTGTCAATAAATTAATTAATTTCTTAGGTATTTCATTTCAAGGTTATTCTATAGATTATGTCTGTTGTTATTTAGTCTTCCAAACTAGTATTAGCATAGTATTAGTATACTCTTAGTATATACTCTACATGTCATGAGCATTAATGCTAAAATGATGATAGGGCCTACAGAGGATACAGAAACTAAGCAACCAGAGAAAAAGAGGGTTCATACACGCGTTTGCGTTTTTTCAACTGATTTGTTGTCCGCGAATTCCTTACTTCAAAATAAGTTAAATAATACGTGTAGTGGTTATATCCCACTGGCCGAGGCCCACTTTCCATCTGGAACCACACTAAACAGCAAAACTGAGAAAATTTGACTTCAAAATCAAATGTTAATTAAATTAAATTAATAGAGTAGACGATCATTAATATTCTGTATATGCTCTTATCCCAAGGATATGCAAAGACTCATATTTAAAAGAAATGTCTCCGATTACATTTATTTTAATGTGAACCCAAATACAAGATCATCATCTTCATCAGCGTCCCTACTATTCCAGAAGAAAAAAATACCCAATCGATTAAGAATCCCATTATTAAAATCCCCTTATTATCTTGGCCATTGTACTTCAAGGGTTAATAGAATTTATAATGAAGATGCTTATAGTGTGCTGATATTAGATTTACCATTTAATAACCATAATCCAAAATTGAATGAAAAATTGGCTGGCCGATTTATCAAAGAAAAAGCAGTCGGAGATTCTTTGAAAGTTTTCAATTTTAACGTATTTGATGGTCATGGTGGGGTCAACATTTCTCATTATCTAAGGGATAATTTAAGTCAGCGAATTGAAAGTTTCTCTCAGGATGATTTAAATAAAGAATATTTGACAAAATTAATTAGACAATATGTCGCGTATTTTGATAATAATGAAACGACAAAAAATTTTGGCAATAATTATTGGAAGCGTTGGCTAAGATCATCAAATAAGATCGTCGACAAGATTTATAAAGATAGCCTCAATAGCTATGATGATTTAAATTTGCGTCTTTTATTCAGTTATTTACAATTAGACTACGACATGTTGACGAAAGCAATCGTTCATTCCGAAGATCAACCACCAACTGGTGGTTCCACATCAACATCAATTTTCCTTTATAACGTTGTTGCTGATAATCATCGAGATCTATATTTCCATGATCATGCAATTGCTAAACTTGTGATTAGTCACATTGGTGACACGAAGGCACTAATTGTTGACAAATTGGGAACTGCTCATTCATTGACTTCTGATCATCACCCTGATTCTCCAGTTGAATCCACAAGATTGACCAAATTTTCTTCAAACATGTTTGTTAACATTGATTCGTTTGGTGAAGAGAGGTTTTTGAACTTTGCCAATACAAGATCATTTGGTGATTATCATGCCAAATCAAAAGGTATTACTGCTGAACCAGAAATTTTTTCTCTGCTTGTTGTTGGAAATTCAAGATTTATTAACAAACAAGCACCTCACCTAATACCAAAGACAATTGGTGGCATTGGTGGTGATGAATGTTTTTTAGTTTTATTATCTGATGGAGTTACAAGTTATTGTTCAAATCAAGAAGTTGCTGATTTAATTATGTCAAATTATAATCTACGGGGTGCCGAGGTTGCAACCCCACAAAATTGCGCTGAAGAAGTGGTTTCTTATGTTGAAGCAATTGGTGGGAGTGACAATGCAACTTGTTTAGTTATAAGGTTGAACGGTTGGGGGAAATGGCCAATAATTGATCGTACTGGGAATATCAGAGAAGAGAAACTTCATGATGCCATAAATTCAAGAAGAAGAGATGCCTTATGAACATTACAATTATACTATAGTTTTTATATCTTTTTGCATTTTGTAATATACATGTTTTGTTTTTGCTACTTACAGTTGTTCTAATTTTGGCAAGCCTAATGCCCTCAAATACCATACGTTCCCACCACGTAAATATATCAACGTATCTTGAGCTACCCCACTAATTGTTCCAAAGAATATTCCCTTTTTCAACATCGCCTTCGATTGATAATTATTCAATCCTTTCCATTTAGCATAACCACCAGCAGCCACTCCCGTAGCTATAGCAGTGTTAACAAAATCAATCTTTCCTCTGACTTCATCAAGCACCACTTCTAATGAGAAATACCCCAATAGCAACGCTGTAATTTTCAGACCATATTTAACCCCTTCATTGATCCCATTCTTAATACAAACATAATTTTTTCTTTTATGGTAGAAATACCAACCCCCCACCGTCTTGGGGAGCCGGTGGGAATTCTCCGCCAAGTAAACTAACGAGGAGGTATTGTAACCTTCGTAGAAGCCAGAGAGAAACCCGAATAATGATGACGTTATGGCAATTGCCAGGAGTCTATACTGGGGTTTTAAATGAAATCTTTCATTGTTATCTATGGTATTTTCCGTGATCGTATTTGTTACAACATCTGTCATTATGGCGGCCAAGCAGGATTTTTTTATTTTTCAAAATTTTCGAAAAAATTATATTTATACCTGAACTAACTAGCCAACTAACTAACAATGAATGAATTGTCAACGCGCAAATTGAATGATCAGTTAAATGGGGTAGTTGAACTTATCCATTTAATTAAAAGCGAAGATGATCTTGTGGAAACAATATCCAAACTAAAGGTCCTTGATTCATCAATTGACACCCAATTAAATGAAGTAATATCCAGGACAACTGTTCAAGAAGAGAAAAACAAAGTGAACCTTGACCTTGCAAGAACTGAACTACTAACCACATTATCCACCTCTTCATCATTGATGAAGATCTTATCTGATTCATCGTACTTAGCCAAGAAATTAACCTACAAGGTGAAACTTCTAGATCTTGAGCGGTTACGGGTATCAAACACCAAGCAATTTGTTCAGAATATTATCGATTTGAAAGAAAAGGTAATCATCATCAACGAAGCCTACCAAAGGAAAGATTGGGATAAAGTATCGAAATCAATTTCGTTTATCCTTCATACTATTCCACCGGAAATTTTAACTACTTCGAAATTTGCAGATATCGTTATCCCTACAAGTGAACTTCCAGAGAGACCTCAAACTTTATTAACTAAATGGATAAGTGAATTGAAAAAATTGTACACAGTAGAATTCAATAATGCGATTAAGACCAAGGACACAGTCAAGTTGACCAATTTTTTCTCATATTTCCCTATGATTGGCCAGCTGACTGCGGGTCTAAACTGCTATTCAAATTTCATCAACAACATCATCTCAGATCAATCGAGGTCATTACTAGTAGGTGCTCCTCGAGACAAGATAAATTTCTATTCGGCAGCAATAATGAAACTTTTCGAGATCGTGTCTAAGATTATCAACCAACATTCAAAAGTTATTTTGAAGTACTATGACACCAAGTCAATGAGGATAGTTATGGGGAAAATCCAAAGGGAGGTTGATTCCCAAGCTGGGCTTATTGCAGACACGTTTTGGGATGCCCGAAATTTTGATAAAGTTGTTCATGACATCACACAATACTCATTTCCTTACCTAAAAGAATTGACATCAACTAGTATTGGTCGATCAGCTAGTCCAATGAACGGCGATTTCAATGATAGTAGTCATTTTGATGATAACATTGAAGAATTGATTTCTGTTGTTGCTGTCGGGGACTACATGAACGAGATTGCCACGTTGTTAAATAGGTGGATATTATATTGTGGATTCATTGCCATAAAATGGGAGGAGTATTCAAATCAAGCAGTGCCAAACACGGGGCAACGAGCCTCATTGAGATTGGTTGAACCATTAATAGAAAGCACTTTTTTAATTAAAATTGAAACGAAATTATTACCTTGCTTCGATCAATTAAGTTTCTATTACATGAAGAAATCCCTTGAGAAATCATTCAAATTGGAAGAAATGCCTGACCTATCGCCGGTGGTTCAATCATTCCTCAAAGGTGCCAGCATAGGCAACGTTGAAGAGCCACTTGAAAATATGCCAATAACGTCAGTGGTTGAGGATTTTGTCGTAATCATTAACACGATCTTAACTAATGGAGTTGAATCTGGCGAGCCAGTGCTACTTAAAAACTTAATCGCGAATCTTCACAAATTGCTCGGCGATTTTTTTTATAAGATTATGTTGTTAAAATTACGAGAATTTCAACCACGTCAAGGGACGAATTTACTTAATTTAGAGCCACCAACGACAACGACAACAGCGGCATTGGACGTTAACGATCCAAATAAGAACGTCGTTACGGGGACCTTGTCAAGTCTTCGATCAAGTGGAGAAATTGAAAGGTCTGCTAGTCCATCAAATGTTTTATCGAATGTCTTGCTTAAAGGTGCCAATGCATTATCTATCAGTTTAAACGACGAATTGAAATTGGCCAGTTACATCATCTATTTCAATTCTATCGTGACTTTCAAAATTTATTTCCTCAAACTAGCTGAGAAGTTCACTCTGGTTAACGGAATGTTGGCGAAATCGTTCAAGTTCGGTACCGATTTACAAAAATTGAAGGATTTGTTCGAGTACAATCTCGTCAGTTACGTTATCAAAATGAACAGTGCAACTCTCAAGGAGAACTCGATTAATTTTTTTAGCTTGATTTTCAAGAATAAATTGAAACTGATCTTGAATGATTTTTTCTCATATCAAAATAGCTATCTCGTTGATTCAAATAATAATGATACTAAAGTTGGCGACGGTGAAGTTAAAAGATTTATTCGCTCTTGGTCTGCATTGATCAAACCATATTATCGAATCTTATCCCCTGAAATTTTCCAGGCGATAATAAAAGAAATAATCAAGCAAATCACAGAAATCATAGAGAAGAAAATTTGGTTATTAAATAAAAAAGTCAATTTATTGGGAGTGTTAAAATTAGAGAAAAATATCAGTTCAATAATCAATGAAGTTACCAAAACTGACTATACATTGCGAGAACAATTCATTCGTGTGACACAATTAATCATGATTATGGGATTCGATGATGAATCTGAAGAAGAGGAAATCGATTGGATCCTAACCATCAACGAACGTAACAAGGCAAGACAATTACGTATCGATAAGGACCCTTAGAAGGCATCAAATTCCCCCGTGGTCCAATAGACCTCATTGCCGTGCTTTTTAAAGACGGAACCCCAAAGTTATCTCAAACCTTCCCAATTTCCTTAACATTAATGCATCAACGTTTTCGAACCATTCTTTACCTGGCTTCTTGTAACTATAGTCATAGAGGCGTAGTATTTCACATTAGCTCAACTGATGGCGCTCAGGGAGTTCAAACTATTGATATCCCTTAATGAATTGATCTCAATCACTTTTCCGGCGTTTTCTTTATCTGGGAGGATAAGTTCATCGACCATCGCAATACAATCAACCGTGGATCCCTGGACATGGCTACCACGTTCATTCCTTTGTTTTTAAATGGAAACTCGTAACATTAGTTATTCATTTTGAATCCATTGAGATGAAGGGTCTTGCATTTGGTATCGATATCCTTGCTCACATTGCTGTTAATGATGGGGTGAATTTCTAGCAAGCAAGCTTGCGTTCCAAAATATTTATATATTGGGCAGTTGGCGTCCGGAATGCATTAGCCTGCGTCGATGATAATACCTAACACCTACCATTAACAAGATTACCTCAGACACAATTAGGATTTCCAAATTCGTAAAAAAAACTTTTTAATATATTCTAGAATATCTGATTCTTTCAACCATATCCTGTTCTAGCCGTACACATTAGAGTAAGATAAATTCTTTTTAACAAGTTTGCAAAACACGTACAAATTTTCTCCAGCACTACAGTGCACCTTTACAATAACCAAGATATACATTACATTGAACCGTGAGAACATCCTTACCAGGAGCAATGTCAATGGATTCCCCATGGTTATTGAAATCAGAAAGAGAATTATAAGAAATTATAAAGCCGACCAGAATTCAATTGAATTGGTCGATTGGGGAAATTTGTCACATGCTAGCATGATTATCCCCAAAAGGAATAATTCCAGCACTATCAGCACTCCAGGCAGCTAATTCAAGTAAACTCGATCATTCCCGGATTTCAATTAGGCAGTTCATTGTTGAGCCGTTTGGATAAGGGATTACAAATTTTTTCTGGTGAGGTTTGGTGTCCCAGGTAATTCCAATAACAATATCTGATATTCGCAATTTATTATAATCAGGTGCTTTGAGTGCCATAAATTTCAGATTCGTTATTATTTCATGTTTCAACAGAATTGTTCCAGCTAGGTGCAATGAGCATCATAAAGATCAGAGTTTCTTGCGTTGCTGGTTTGAGCCGAGCGGATCGCATCACCCCTAATAGATCTTCCGTCAAAGCAACGGTGCTATTCATAGATCCCGGAGTCCACAATATAGACATCGATACCTTCGCCAGCAGTAGTATTTGCGGCTTTGAAGAAGTTATTTTCGGCTGCAGTTTATACAATTTTGAAGCTATTCAGCATGATTTTTGAATTCAGCAATGTAATTTTTTCCCGAATTAACTTTGAGAATTTAATCATCTTTTATACTTAATCTGGGTTCACCGAATAGAGATCGTGTGGAAAAAAAGTCAATTGTGTTAATAACTTCAATTATTTCGCGGATACATACAAATGTTGCGATTTTTTACTCTAACAAAATGACCGCTTAAATCTATCTCTCCTATAAGAGTAGGAAGGGAAAAAACCGGTAGAATTGATGATTGGCAAACATCCAAAATGCTCCTTTCATTTCTTTTCAATCAAATAAGCGCCAGCCAGGCAATCAGCTAATGATACAGATTTCATGGTAAGTTTACATCAATTGGGCAGATGCGGCTTCTTTTAGAAACTTTTCGCTCATGCTTAGCAGCTTGAAAGATTAAATTTCATAATGTATCAGGAATAATTCTTCTTATATTCGATGCTAACATTTTGGAAGATGGACCAGAATCTTTCAATAAATTATATATTATCAACTTTTGTTTCTGTTTAGTTTCTCTCGAGGTGCCAGAAAATTGCCTTGATTGAGGGCTTGCCCCGTTTGAAAGGGGAAAGAAAAATCGTGCGGCCATCATGGATGACACTTAAAATGCATGTATGTCACGGCCAATGTTGAAATGGGGCGACTATTGCCAGGGCAGATCGAGGGATCTCAAAATCCCCAGAATTAAGGACATATATATTACTTGTAACTTTGCACTTTATCCAACTGAGATATTTATGGCTGAAGATAATAATAATTGGCCTGAGTATGAGAAGTTTGTGAAGTTGTTTGAGAATGTTAGAATCGTGGAAAGTAGAGGCGTATTCCATAATCATTTGAATGAGGGGACAAATGTAATTTTCAAAGATTATCAAGCTTATATTTGGAATTTTGTTTTCTCTAGGATATTTGCAGTGGACGTTGAACCCGATGAAACAAGGGAAGATAAATTCAATTGGATTGTTGATTCTATTATGGGAGATGTCAAATGTATGATTAAGATGTTTGATTATGGCACAGTGGCTAATTACATCGAGGAAAAATACTTGAGAAGTTGTCATAATGTGGAGGGTGATACTGTATCCCGTTACGCTAAAGTTTATGGAGAGGAATTGTTACATAGATTTGATAGAAAGGCATATACTAGAATACATTAATACATCAAATAAATGCGTAAGCTCGTCTGCAAATTAAATATTCACGTAGCACCAATTAAAAGATATTCAAAAATTATAAAGAAAGAACTGAAAATAATAGCGTGACTTTCACACACTCGCTTCCCCATAACAAAATAAAACCCCTAATTTAAAAACAAGCTCAGATGAGACAAGCTTATACAATTTCCTTTTCATCAGTACCAACAATTTCAACTTGATAGACACCATCAACCTCTCCATGCAATTCGGCAGCCAATTGTTCCAAGGTTTTTCTTTTAGTTTCTGGAATTAAAAACGAGCAAAGCAAACCCACTAACATGAAAGCTGCAAAAATTTGCATGACATGAGGTAAGAAACAATTTTGGTTATTAGCAGAACAACCGTGATTAACCAAAGTACCAATTGCAGTCTGTGCAATAATAGCACCAATTTTACCAGAAGCTGCAGAAATACCATGAGCGGTTGATCTATATCTAGTTGGAAAACATTCACCAGGAACTACAAATGTTGTAACATTTGGACCAAAATTTTGAAAAAATTGTGCCAAAACGTAAAGCCCCAATAATGCATTATCAGAGAGTTTACTATAACCAAAACCAATCGCACATAATAAACCAGTTAAAAATGCAAATCCCATAATTTGAACTGGTTTTCTACCAATTGTATCAATAGTAGCAACACTAACCCAATAACCTGGAATAGAACCAGCACAAACCAAAATTAGATTACCAGCAGCAGAATTGTAAAGCTTATTATAAACATTTTTGGATGAAGCAAATCCTATGGTTTGTAAAATATTAGCACTATTCAAGCCCAACCCATAATAAGCAACATCCAACATAAACCAGGAGCCTGCAGTACCAAGTAAAATTTTCCCATGTTTCCATTGTGAAAAATGACGAACAAAATCACCAAATGATGCAGAATCTGATTTCTTTGGTTCATCATTGACTGGGGTCGCAATATCACTTTCTCTCAATTCTTGAATAGCTTCAAGCTCAGCGCTACCATTGTCTCCAGCAGTGAATTTACAAGTATCAGCAGCGGCCTTATCAATATCTTGCTCAACATCCATAGTATAACGTGGAGATTCTGGAATAGTTAATCTAAAGTACAAAGCAGCACAGGCTGGAACGCAACCAAAACCAACCAAAAGTCTCCACATAATATCACAAGCTCGAACACATCTAGGGCCACAATGATCAGCTGAACCAGTAGCATCATTTAAATCGTCTTTGAAACCAACGATTGCAATCAATGCAACTAAACCAGCCAATAATTGACCCCAACCTTGATTAGCAAAAACGGCGCCCATAATTGCCCCTCTCCATTTAGTAGTTGAGAACTCAGATGTAATAATGGATGATAAAGGATAATCCCCACCAATACCTATACCCATAATAATTCTACAAAATGTAAAAATTGCAACAAAATTAATAGCTGGTGATTCACCCAAAACACATTGGACTAAAGTGGCACAAATCATAACAATTAATTCCAAACCATAAACACCTTTTCTTCCAACAATATCACCCATTGCTCCAAATCCAATTTGTCCAATAACAGTACCAATAGATGTAGAAACTTTCAAAAGAGTTTCAGTTGATGTTGGAATATTACCTTGCCAGTATGCATAAGTCAACATAGAAACCCCAAGGTTAATGGCAAAGATATCATAAGCATCTGTTAAGAAACCAACACCTGCAACAACAATAATCTTCACTTGAGCCCAACCAAACCCTTCATTATCCATTTTTTCTAATGCTAATCTTTTTCTTTCAAGTGGGTCAGTAACGTCAGCGAAATCATTGATATAATTGTGGAAAGCTGTGTTACCTCCAACAGTCAAATTTTCTTCTCTCTTCTCGGGCATTATAGTAATTTTGCTTTTTCTGTAATTTTTTGTTTGCAAAAATGCAATGAAATTAATATATTTTTTTTTTTTTTGCTTTTTTCCTTTTTCTTTCAATGAAGGAATCACGAAGGATTAAAATAGAAAATCAAACATTGTCTACACAAAGACTGAGACTGCCGTTTATTACATAGAGAAGATAGGGGATCGATTATTTACATTTGAATTAAATAGGAGCCTAATATTAACTCACAAGACCATCAGACTAATCTAGACAAAATTGTATAAAACGTGGGATAACTGGTTATATTATTTAAATTTTAATTCTTTTGTATAGTGTCAAATTACCGGTAAACGCCGCATGTTGGATTTCCAGCGGCGTTTTCCTGCAAAATTGTACTTTGGGCGGTAACACCAAATATCCGCGCTTGTCTCATAATTCACCGCCATATGATATATTCAATAGAACACAATGCAAAGAATGTTAATCAAATGCCTTACAATTTACAATTACATTGATTATTTTCCGCCGGCATTTGTGTTTCTATTTTTCTAAGACATTGTCATGAAACGTGTGTCTGCATATCGATCTGAATATTGTGCCAAGGGTCTTCATTCTCGACGAGTAAATTCATTGACAGCAGCTTAAGGCCTTTGTCAACGTTTCTGGCAAGGATATTGAATCTCGTAGTAGAGCCAAGGATCTTCTGAGAGGGCTTTGAACAATTTAGTCATTGAAATAGAGTTACTCATCTAACATATTACCATTTACTCTTATTCGCTTACCATTCATTTACTATTTTTGGTTATATTAGGCAATCGTGGTCGGATTTACGATCCTTCAAAATCGGTACTTGAAACACCAAAATGGTTCCATTTTATATTAGCCTTTCATATTAATTAATTAGTGCGACACAGTCTTGTGATTTATATTTATAAACTTGGTCTTGCTACTTTTTCCTTTGTTTGGATTGAGTGACACACGACAGCTATAATGGTGAAATAAGAGAAAAATATGAGTGGGAAATCGTTACCCTATATTAATGTCATCTCATGTAGCCTGCTGCACCAGTGGAAAAAATTTTTTTTTTTTTTTTTTTTTTTTTCTAATTGAAATTTTTTTTGTTCTTTTCACGAGCTGAAAATTTTCTTTATTGCTCAATTCATCTAGTGAACCAATTGCGCGAAATCAGAATGGCTAAGAAAGAAACTAAAACCAAAGCTGCAAAGGTTAAACAAGACACAAAGTCTACCAGAAGAGTTAAAGAAATGAAGAAGCAAGAAGAGGAAGAAGAAGAATCTTCAAGCTCTGAAGAATCTGGTTCCGACACTAGTGAAGAAGAATCTGGTTCAGAATCTGATTCAACCGAATCTGGATCATCATCAGCTTCAAACTCTGAATCTGATTCTGATTCTGATTCAGAATCAGATTCAGAGGGTGAAGATGAAAAAGAAGATGAAAAAAAAGAAGAAGAAAAAGAAGAGGAAGTCGAAGAAGGAGAAAAAAAAGGAAAGAAAGAATCTGAAAGTGATAGTAAATCGGCCAGTGATTCAAGCTCTGACGAAGAGTCCGGTTCAGAAGCAGGTTCAGAATCGGGCTCAGATTCGGATTCTAACTCAGATTCGGATTCTGATTCAGGTTCAGATTCTAGTCCAGATTCAGATGATTCAGATGATTCAGATGATTCAGACTCGAATGAAGAAGAGGAATCCGAAAAAGCGAAAGAATCGAACACTGATGATTCTGACACACAAGCTAAAAAGAGAAAAGCTGAGAGTAATAGCGACGAGGCTCCATCTAAAAAACCAAAAGATTCAGGTCCTTCAGCTACTTTATTCGTTGGTAAATTATCATGGAATATTGATGGCGACTGGTTAAAAAGTGAATTCGAGCCAATAGGTGGTGTAGTGGCTGCTAGAGTTATTATGGATGGTACTAAATCGCGCGGTTACGGTTATGTTGATTTTGAATCTAGAGAACATGCTCAAAAAGCATTAGATCAAATGCAAGGTAAAGAAATTGATGGTAGAGCTATAAATTTGGATTTCTCAACTGCAAAACCATCAAATACTAATAAGGTCTCTAACAGAGCGAAGAATTATGGTGATGTTAAATCTGATCCTTCTGATACTTTATTCGTTGGTAATTTATCATTCCAAACCACTAGAGATTCTTTAAGAGATGCTTTTGCTGAATATGCTACTGTTATTAGTACTAGAATCCCAACTAATCCTGAAACTGAACAATCTAAAGGTTATGGTTACGTTCAGTTTGCTAGTGTTGAAGATGCTGCTAAAGCTATGGAAACTTTGAATGGTGAATTCCTTGATGGAAGACCGGTTAGATTAGATTATTCTACTCCAAGACCCCAATATGATAACAAAGGCGGTAACAGAAGTAGTTTCGGTGGTGGTAACAGAGGTGGTTTCGGAGGTGGTAACAGAGGTAGTTTCGGTGGTGGCAGAAGGGGCGCAACAGGTACTTCTGCAAATGCTGTCCCAGTTAAAAAATCATCATCAGAATTCAAAGGTACCAAGAAAACATTCGATTAATCTTTTTTTACGTTGAAAAAATTTTTTTTTGTACGCTGTGTATTTTTATGTAATAGTAGAAACACTGTTTTCTATATTTAGAACCAATAAAAATTTATGTAATCAATTAAAAAAAATTAAGCTTGTTGTTTACGCAAGTTGCCAATGTAGTTAATAGCAGACCCAGCTTTGAAGAATTCAACCTGATCTTCAGACATCGTATGTTTAGCTTTAATGACAAATGAGGAACCATCTTTCTTAGTAACTTTAATGTCAAGGTAACCACCATTGTCACCAGATTTGTTCAACATATCAATCAAGTTCAAAGTTTCTAATACATCACCGGAAGAGATTCTATCATAATCAGCTTCATTATCAAAAGTCAAAGGTAACATACCTTGTTTCTTCAAGTTAGTTTCATGAATTCTAGCAAATGATTTAACAAGGATCATTTCGCCACCCAAAAATCTTGGTGAAAGAGCAGCATGCTCTCTAGCGGAACCTTCACCATAATTATGTTCAGCAATAACAGTCCACGGTTTACCTTCAGTTTTCCATTTAATCATTAATTCTGGGATAGTGTATCCGCTACCATCAAAATCGTAAGCTCTGTTAACTTCACTAGTTTCTTTATTCATAGCACCAATTAAAGTATTGTTTGAAATGTTTTCTAAATGACCTTTATATTTCAACCAGGCACCAGCAGCAGAAATATGATCAGTAGTACATTTTCCTTCAACTTTCAATAAAACATTGGTTTCAAGTTCTTGCCCATTCCATGCTTTAAATGGTTCTAATAATTGAAGACGAGATGATTCTGGTGAAACGTCAACTTTCACATCAGCGTTTGGTTGTGGGTTTTGCTCTGGATAAAATTCTTCACGGCCTTTGACGAAGCCTGCAGATGGCAAATCATTACCGACAGGTGGGTTAAACTTGAATTGCTCACCGTTTGGTTTAGTAATAGAGTCAGTGACTGGATTGAAATTAGCATCACCTGAATAAATCATAGCTGTGACAATTTCTGGAGAAGTTAAGAAATTCATAGTGTTTCTGTTCCCATCGTTACGCGCTCTGAAATTTCGGTTGAAAGAACTGAAAATAGAATTGGTTTCAGAAGAAGTTTTCTTAACATCGGTACGATCCCATTGACCAATACAAGGACCACAAGCGTTAGCTAAAACAGTCGCACCGCTTTGTTGGAAAGTTTCAATTAATCCATCTCTTTCAATAGTAGCTCTTATCTGCTCCGATCCTGGAGTAACGAAAAATGGAATCTTTGGTTCCAATCCAGCTTCTTGAGCTTGTTTAACCAATTCTGCAGCTCTAGTCATATCTTGGTATGATGAGTTAGTACAAGACCCAATTAAACCAACAGAAATCTTGTCAGGCCAGTTGTTTTCTTTAGCCTTAGAACCAAACTCACTAATTTTGGTAGATAAATCTGGAGTGAATGGACCATTAACGTGCGGCTCTAAGGTAGTCAAATCAATTTCAATCACTTTATCATATTCAGCTTCAGCATCAGCTTTCAAGAATGAATAATATTCATTCACCACATTAGCAGCTTGAGCAATTGGACCTCTATTAGTAGCATGCAAGTAATCATAATGAGCTTTTTGAAATGGGAAAGTAGAAGTAGTAGCACCAATTTCAGCTCCCATATTACAGATGGTTGCCATACCAGTACAAGACAAAGTCTTAACCCCTTCACCGAAATATTCAACAATGTAACCAGTACCACCTCTGACAGTTAAAACACCAGCTAAATGAGTAATAATATCTTTTGGAGAAGTCCAGCCATTTAATTGACCTTTCAATTTAACACCCAAAATCTTAGGAGCTTTCAATTCCCATGGAGTGCCAGTTAAAGCATCAACTGCATCAGCACCACCAACACCAATTGCAATTGCACCTAGCCCACCAGCATTAGGAGTATGAGAGTCAGTACCTAACATCATTAACCCAGGAGTAGAGAAATTTTCTAAGACAATTTGATGAATAATACCTGAACCTGGACCCCAGAATTGAATACCATATTTTTCAGCACAACTTTGTAAGAAATCAAACACTTCTTTATTGGTGGCAATTGAATCTTCCAAATCTTTTTCAGCACCATCTTTACCTACAATTAAATGATCACAATGGATCGAAGCTGGTACTGCAGTGTTTGGCATCCCACAAGTCATGAATTGCAATAAAGCCATTTGTGCAGAAGCATCTTGCATAGCGACTCTATCTGGGTTCAATTTAAGATATTGTTTGCCTCTAACATCCCCAACACTTTCAATTGAGCCAAAAGTTTCTTCTGGGTTAACAAGATGTGAATACAAGATCTTCTCGGCTAAAGTCAATGGGGCATTGTTTAATGCTTCTTTAACTTTGGAAAGATTGTTAACCAATTTTTGATATGGCGGTGTTCTTGATTTGAATTCATTTGGAACGTCGACATTCAAGGTGTTGACCGATGCGAAGGTTCTAATTGAATCATATTGGCTTATTGCTCTTTTCAAAGCAATTTTGGATCTTTGAACAAGCATATTGGTACTTTCTTATGACAGTCTATCCAACGATTTTGAAATTTTTTTTTTTTTTTTTTTTTTCACACATGCAAAAAAATGTCATGACTGATTTTGGTTGAAAAAATTTTGAAGCGAAATCGGCATGCATAGCTATAGTTATTCATCAGTAAAGAAGTTATCAAAAGAATGCAAAATTCAACGACACTAGAAATGTCTATGGAGATTGTAGGCAATTATTAAATATTTTAAAGCATTATTTTCCTTCAACGAATTTCTGCTCATGTTGTGGCATTAGCAGCCAACCACATTGAGGAGAAGTAAGCAGGTACTGCACGTGCGCGGAATTTTTCAGTGAAAGAATAAAAAATTCTGCTTGAGTCATCCTCATCATATTATTACCCATTAGGTGATAAACAAAAAGAATGGCTAATTGGAAGCCTAACACGGTTCAAAAGATCCCAATTTTGGGGAAAGATATAATCCATATTGGTTTTGAAATTGATCAACATATTATTGAAACAATTGCTGAAAATGAGAAGTCATCAACTTATGTTTTCATCACTGACTCCAACATTGAAAAGGCGGGCCATTTAGGTGGTTATACTGGCAAATTTCAAACTTATTTAACCAAAAATAACATCAACTCTAGAGTTTTAACTTACACAATTGCCCCTGGCGAGAGTAACAAAAGTCGTGAAACTAAAGCTGCCATTGAAGATTATTTACTTTCCAAAGGATGCACTAGAGACACTGTTATTATTGCCCTCGGAGGTGGTGTTATTGGTGATATGATTGGGTTTGTGGCTGCTACTTATATGAGAGGGGTTAGAGTTATTCAAATTCCAACCACTATGTTAGCGATGGTTGATAGTAGTATTGGTGGTAAAACTGCAGTCGACACTCCATTAGGTAAAAACTTTATTGGTTCATTCCATCAACCAAAATATGTGTTTGTTGATATCAAATTCTTGCAAACCTTACCAGAAAGACAATTTATTAATGGTATGGCTGAAGTTATTAAAACTGCTGCTATTTGGAATGCCGATGAATTCAAACGTTTAGAAGACAATACTGATTTATTTTTGAAAACAATAGGTGTTAGAGGATCACCAAATGATTCTTCAAAGATTGATTTAACTCCAATTAAAGAGCATTTACTTTTGTTAGTTGCCAATTCAATTAAGGTCAAGGCTGAAGTTGTTAGCGCTGATGAAAAAGAAGGTGGGTTAAGAAATTTACTTAATTTTGGTCATTCAATTGGACATGCATATGAAGCAATTTTGACACCACAAGCCCTTCATGGAGAATGTGTTGCAATCGGTTCAATTAAAGAAGCTGAATTATCAAGATATTTGGGGATTTTATCGCCAGTTGCTGTTTCAAGATTGTATAAGATTTTCCAGGCATATGGGTTGCCAACTTCAATTTACGATAAGAAATTTGCTAAACTAACTAATCACAAGCAATGTCCAGTGGATAAATTATTGAAGCTTATGAGTGTCGATAAGAAGAACGATGGGTCCAAGAAGAAAGTTGTGTTATTAAAATCAATTGGTAAATGTTATGAACCAAAAGCTTCCTATGTCAATGACGATGATTTAAGATTTGTTTTAACTGATGAAGTTTTAGTTTACCCATTCGATAAAGATCTTAAATCCAAGAAATTTACAATTATTCCTCCAGGATCAAAATCAATTTCTAATAGAGCTTTAATCTTGGCAGCATTGGGTAAAGGTGAATGTAAATTGAAGAATTTGTTGCATAGTGATGATACCAGCCATATGTTGAATGCTATTACTAGTCTAAAAGGTGCAGAATTTGAAATTGACGCTGATGGTGAAACTTTAATTGTTATAGGTAATGGTGGGGAATTTGTTCCTACTAAAGATAATCAATTGTATCTTGGAAACGCTGGTACTGCTTCTAGATTTTTAACTACTGTGGCAGCATTAACTAAAAGTTCTACTGCTGGTGATTATGCTATTTTAACTGGTAACGCTAGAATGCAAGAAAGACCAATTGGACCATTAGTTGATGCTTTACGAACTAATGGATCTACTATTGAATATTTGAATAGAGAAGGTTCATTACCATTGAAAATTTCATCTACAGGTTTCAAAGGTGGTGTTATTGAATTGAAAGCGACAGTGTCATCTCAATACGTTTCTTCAATTTTAATGTGTGCCCCATATGCTGGATTACCTGTGACTCTTAAATTGGTTGGTGGTAAACCAATTTCTC
This sequence comes from Saccharomycopsis sp. KB-2023a, assembly GCA_030450195.1. Taxonomy (NCBI): domain Eukaryota; kingdom Fungi; phylum Ascomycota; class Saccharomycetes; order Ascoideales; family Saccharomycopsidaceae; genus Saccharomycopsis; species Saccharomycopsis sp. KB-2023a. Next base: position 5,820 of record JASJSC010000053.1, on the reverse strand, counting down.
AATTTTACATTGATATGACAATTTCAATGATGAGTACTTTTGGTATTCATGTCACTAAGGATGCCACTGAACCTCATACTTATCACATTCCAAAGGGGTGCTACACCAACCCAAGCGAATATGTTATTGAATCAGATGCTTCATCAGCTACATATCCATTAGCATTGGCTGCTTTAACTGGCTGTGAGGTTACCATTCCAAATATTGGTTCAAGCTCATTGCAGGGGGATGCTAAATTTGCTGTTGATGTGTTGGGTGCAATGGGTGCAGAAGTCCATCAAACTGAAACTTCAACCACTGTAGCCGGTAATTTTGGTAACCGTCTTAAACCGTTGAAAGAAATTGATATGGAACCAATGACTGATGCATTTCTAACTGCCAGTGTCGTTGCTGCTGTTGCTTTAGGCGACTCTGCTAATAAGACTAGAATTATTGGTATTGCTAATCAGCATGTTAAAGAATGTGATCGTATTCAAGCAATGGTTGATGAACTTGCTAAATTTGGGGTTAAGGCTGAAGGTTTTGACGATGGTATTGAAATTCATGGAATTAAAAGAAGTAAATTGAATTGTCCACATTCTGTTCACAGTTACGACGATCATCGTGTTGCGATGTCTTTTAGTTTGCTCGCCGGCTTGGTGCCAGATAATAGGGGTGTCAGAATTTTGGAACGTTCATGCACTAGTAAGACTTGGCCAGGTTGGTGGGATGTTTTACATAGTAAATTTGGATGCAAGTTGAATGGATTCGAAGAGGCAGTTACATCTGCTGCAGCTAAGCCACCAATCAACGGTAACAAATCAATAATTGTAATTGGCATGCGTGGTGTGGGAAAAACTTCATTAACTAATTGGGTTTCTGAAACATTGGAGTTTGCGAGAGTCGATTTAGATCATTATTTTGAAGAAGTTTTAAATGCCGATATTAAAGAATTCATTAAAACTCAAGGTTGGGAGAAATTCCGCGAAGAAGAACTTAAAGTTTTCAAACTTGCATTGGAAAATTTTGGTTCAAACCATATTCTTTCGACTGGTGGAGGTATTGTTGAAATCCCAGAAGCTAGAGAGTTATTGAAATCTTATGTTGCAAAAGGCGGAATTGTTATTCATGTACATAGAAGTATCGGTGAAACTGTTAGCTTTTTGAAAGGCGAAGTGTCAAGACCACAATACTCTGAAGAAATTCATGATGTTTGGGAAAGAAGAAAAGGCTGGTATGAAGAATGTTCAAGTCATTACTGGTATTCAGCGCATTGTTCAACCGATGCAGATTACAAGAAATTGAGAAAAACTTTTACTAATTATTTACTTACAATTGTCGGTCAAAAACCTGTTGTTGTCCCACAATCTCATTCATATTTTGTTTGTTTAACTTTCAAAAACTTGGCTCATCATGTTAAATCGATTGCACCAGCTGTGGTTGGTTCAACTGCTGTTGAATTGAGAATTGATTTATTAGAATCTTGGGATGAAGAATTTGTCATTGAACAATTGGCACTTGTGAAGAATGAGGCCGACATTCCAATTATCTTTACTATTAGAACTAAAGGCCAAGGTGGTCGATTCCCTGATGAAGATGTTGCTAAGATTGAATCATTGATTGCATTGGCTAGCAAATTTGGTGTTGAATATATCGATTTGGAAATGGGTTCACCAATCAGTTTGATTGAAAGCGTTTTGAAATCTAAGAAACCATTCACCAAAATTATTGGATCACACCATGATTTTTCGGGTGAAATCAAGTGGACCAATCCTGAATGGGAAACAAAATATCAATTGGCAAGTCATTATGATGTTGATGTTGTGAAATTTGTTGGTACCGCTAAAACATTTTATGATAACATTGAATTGGAAACTTTCAGAAGAGCTCATACTTCGAAACCATTGATTCTTATGAATATGGGTGATATAGGTAAAATCTCCCGCGTTTTCAATACGATCTTAACTCCAGTTACCTCATCAGTTTTACCATCATCATCAGCTCCTGGACAATTGACAGTTAAGCAAATTAATGAAATTTCTAGTGAAATTGGTTTAATTCAAAAGAAAAATTTTTATGTTGTTGGTAAGCCAATTTCTCACTCACGTTCGCCAATTTTACACACAACAGGTTATAAATTGTTAGGACTACCACATTCTTATAGTAGATTTGAATCTAACGATGCTGAAGAAGTTGTAAAGGAATGTATTGAGAAGAATGGTGATAAATTTGGAGGTCTATCGGTTACTATCCCATTGAAACTTGATATTCAAAAACATTTGGATAAATTAACTGATAATGCTAAATTTATTGGATCAGTTAACACTGTCTTCAAAGATTCTAATGGTGAGTTAGTTGGTGATAACACTGATTGGTTGGGTATTTATCATACGTTTGTTAATCATGATGTTGGATCTTGCGCTAATAGTAACGGTTTAGTTATTGGTGCTGGTGGTACTTCAAGATCAGCAATTTATGCTTTACATAAACTTGGAGTTCAAAAGATTTGCTTGATGAACAGAAGTGTGGCTAAACTTGAGCAAATTAAAGAATCGTTCCCTAACGAATTTAATATTGAAATCATTAACTCTGAAGAAAAATTGAAAGAGGCTAAGTCAATCAAATTGATTGTTAGTTGCATTCCTGGGGACTTACCATTGGATTCAGGGCTTTCTGAAAAATTAGGTTATGTGTTCAAGCATGGTGTAATTAATAGCGCCAAATTGTTGGATGCTGCTTACAAACCAGATGTTACACATATAATGGAATTAGCTCATCAGGGCCATGGTATGGAAGTCATTGGAGGTAAAGAAATGCTTGTCTTTCAAGGGATTGGACAGTTTAAGATTTGGACAGGCTTTGATGCACCATTTGAGCAAGTGTACAAGGCTGTAGTTGAAAATTAATCAACTTATTTTAACAATAAACTTCAATTGGATTTATAGAAAAAGAAGACCAAAAACATGAATCACGTATAAATTAATTGATTGTTTATTTTCAAATTATAAATTTTAATTAGCGCGTAAGTTTTTCAGATTATTTGATTCATTGGAATGTCGGTAAAAAATGAAGGAGAATCGCAGGACAATGCATGCGCCGACAGCTTTTTGTCCGAAACTATCGGTAAACTGGATTACCTCCGCCAGCAAAAAACGCGGATTGAATGCCGAAATAGTATGTTCAAATGCCGAGAGTTAGACAGTTGGCTGCGGGAAATCGGTGATTAATGTAACTCATTTTTCATGTCCAAACTTAAAAGTTTAGCAAAAAGAGAAAAAGTAGAAAGACAAGAATGAAGAATCGAGGCAATGCTACATTAGAAAAACACCAATAGAATTTGCATGTATGAACATATATATAGTGGCATTCTGTTATCTCCGCCAATGGAAATAATGCCAAGGGGCTGATTATTTATTTTATACTTGGCCTATACTAGCACAGTCCCGGTTTAATTCGAACATCAATATTTCAAATGATTGCTTATATAGGATATATAAATATTGCAAGAATGTATCCCATATCTGAGTGTTGACAACTGGAAGCTAGCTCAAGCATCGCCTCGTTTCGCGGTGCGCAGTTATTAGAATTTGTTTTTTATTTTTTGTCTGCTCGTTGCTGGGACGTTTGGAAAGTCTTGCCTTAGTAATAATCGTCAGTAATATGTAAATCAGTGTGAGTATTAGTGCGTTGGTCAAATGCCGAAACACAGTATACATGCAGACACTTACATTGAGGCTTAGCCCCGACTATAGTAAATTCGTGAAAAATCATCGGCAAATAAAAGGAAAGCAATCGCCAGCGCGAATCTGAATTTTCTTGCAATCACCGGGCGTTGTCTTGTACAATTTTCATTTTTTAGAATTTTTTTTCTAGACTTTTTCTTGAATCTTCAAGTCTTTACTCTGAAATTTTTCCACAGCGTCATTTACAATCAAATTTGCTTTCACTTATTAAATGGACTCATCTATCTTAATGCCAGGCTATCCACATCAACATTTTTTTCAGGTTTATAATGGTGTCCCTATGCTGAGTAACAATAATAATCAACAATCTGGAAGCGGGAATAGCGGTTTATCGTCATCCTCGTCGCCAAATTCCAACAACTTCTTACCTTCACCATCTACAAATAATTCCACTGGCAATTCTCATATTGACCTATCAGGCTCACTGGATAATTTCTTGTATTATAGCGGTAGATCTTCCCAGTTAAAAACCAGAGATATTTTCGCGAATAGCACCTCACAATCTATTAGGTTGCAGAGAGACGGAGTTAATGAGCTAACAACACTCAACCGCCCTGAAATCGCAAACACAAGTCATCTGAATTTAGATTATGGCAAACCTAATTTCAATGATAATCTACTGTCTTTACTTGGTCAAAATAATAATATAAATTATCTCAAAAATAATTCCGTCAACAATTACAAATATCAAAATAACTCCGACAGCTCCACTATGTTAACAATGTATCCAAATAATTACCTCGGTCCTGGTACTGCTTCTTTAACTAGCAATGATCATCAATCGTCAATCAATACTGCTGGATCTGCATATCAAATTCCATCAACTCAGTTGATGCCTCCGTATGATGTTTTACGTCATGCTAAATCACAAAATAGACAACAAGATTTCTTGGTGTCAGATTCCTTAGAAAGTAATAGACTAGATTTGACAAAGGAAACTGTGGATGCTGCTATTGAAGCCGCTGAAATTGCTGCTCAAATTAATAGTGGACTCACTCCAATTAGAAGACGTAAAAAACAAGCTTCTCAACCTTCTTCCAAGGATTCCTTTCAAAGTTATCCTTGCGATCAATGCGATAAAATTTTCCATAGACCATTCAATTTAAAATCGCACAAAAAGACTCACTCCACAGAAAAACCTTATGCTTGCAAAGTTTGTGGAAGAAAATTTACTAGAGCGCATGATCGAAAAAGACATGAATCACTTCATGACGGTAATAAAAAATTTTCCTGTGGAGGATTATTGAAGGATGGCGTCACTAAATGGGGTTGTGGTAAAAAATTTGCTCGAGCCGATGCTTTGGGAAGACATTTTAGAACTGAAACTGGTTGGCAATGTATTAGACCTTTAATGAAAGAAGGTAAAGAAAAAGATGAGCAAAAATTGCAAAACTTGGCACAATTAAATATTAGTCAGCATCACTCCAGTAGACTGGAACAACCACCTCATATCAAACTCGATTACATGTGTATGCCTGCTGAAATGACTTCAAATAATTCTGCTGATTCAGGAGGTGCTATTAAACAAGACCAACAATTGCCTGGAAGAAGCATTTACGCAAATATTAATCTTAACAATTTCAACGATCCAGATTCTACAAATGAATTAGTGGTTAATGAAATATTGAAAAACGTCAAATGATCAAATAATAAGCATTAGGGGGTTTTTCATTTATAGACTTTTATTGTTTGTTCTCTTTTTCGTGTTTTGGTTAAACAACTTCTTCTTATGGGTAAATAGTATTTCAAAGTAATATTCATAGAAAAGTCCGTAAGTACCATTTTTCATTGATGATCCAAACAATTATTGACCAGCCTTTTCATTGGTCAATTTTTGCGAATGAATACCATTGCACAATTATTAAGTTGTCTCATATTGTTCAACGCACTTTGTCAGTGCTGAATAGGGAAGAAGCATTGACAGGCAGCGTCAAGCATAACCATGTGATATTTGCGTTTCTCCGCATCACCCTTTTTTTTTTTTTTTTTTTTTTTTTTTTTTTTTTTTTTTTATTGCGAAAAATTTGGAGTGGTTTTTTTTTAAATTAAAAAAAAAAAAAAAATAAATTTTTTGCAAAAAATATAAATTTTTTTTTTT
>JASJSC010000052.1:0-89321 GCA_030450195.1 Saccharomycopsis sp. KB-2023a | reverse complement strand
AATAAAAAAGCATAAAAAAAAAGTAATAAAATAAAAAAAATTTTTTAAATTTTAAAAAAAAAATAAAAATAAAAAAAAAAAAAAAAAATAAAATTAAAAAAAAAAAAAAAAAAAAAAAAAAAAAACACTATGACAAGAATTTTTAAATTTAAACAATAATAAAGGTTATAAACAAAATATAAGTCACCAATAATAGTACAAAATGCCAAGTAGAAACATAAAAAAATGGGGGAGATAAAAATAATTGAAAAACATGAACATAAGCAACACCAGAAAAAACAACCCACTAAATATTAACTTTGTCAGACTCCCCTGACTTCCCATTAAAATTATTATTATTATAGCTCTTCTGTTTTTTATCCATTTCTATTCGACTATTTATTAAATACATTGCCATTTGATTATTACTTATTCCTCCAGTTAATACAATTTTTCTTTCATTTGGATTATTTGCATCAGGATCTTGAACTTTCACTTGAGACCCAGAACTATCACGAATTTCTCGAATATTTTTCCCACCTTTACCAATGACTGATCCAACATGATCATTGGGAATGTATATATCTTGAGTAACCGTTTGTTGTTGTTGATTAATTAACGTTTGGGGTGGAGCTATAGTGCCCACTGGTGGAGTATTTGGTGATGTTGAAATATTATTCGGTTGACTACCGGTTAACTGCATTTTTGGACCATTGCTCATATTTGAATATGGTTTCAAATTACGTCCACCTCTAACATTACCTCCTCCCATGTAATTCATGTGATGTGGATGATGATGCATTGGGATCATCCCTAACATTTGAGGTGGTGGATTAAATCCATTATTTGCATTGAAACCACCAAATTGGAAATTAGGCGGTTGCATCCCACCATATTGAGGTGGCGGTGGTGGTGGTGGTGCTCCTGGATAACTATTTTGTTGATGAGGTATAGTTGAATTCCCAGGATTATAAAAAATTATCTTTGATTTATGCATAAATTTCTTATTTTCATAAATAGTTTGACCAACGTAATAAGTAGCAATATGAATAGCATCAGGAACTCCAGTGATTGAAAGGCATCGATCAGTTGAATAAGGCATTGTAGTCTCACTAGCTTTTAATTTTGCTGCAGATTTTTCTTCAATTTCACGAAATTTTGTCCCACCCTTACCAATAACAAATCCAATAACTGGATGAGGTATCAATAATTTTAATACATATTGTTTTGATTCAGCACTTGAAGGAGTTTCAGGTTCATCTAAAATAGTTCTTGTAATTAATCCAAAAGCTTTTGCATCCTTTTCAGCAGGTCCTCTAATATGAACGACTCGTTCATAAATTCCTTTGATGTTTTCAGAAACATTAATTCTGGCTCCAGCTTTTTCTTTAATATAGTTGATTTTTTCACCGCCTTTGCCAACAATTAGACCGGCTTCTTTAACTGATACTAACATTCTAAAATGAACATAAGTTGGATCTTCATCAATCGCTGCAACTTTATGAGATGAAATTGGGGTAGCCCGTTTAGGTAAATCCGCGATTGCTCCATCTTCATTAATTTTGTTACTATTATTATTACCATTGGTTGCTCCTTCATTGACATGATTATCATGATTGCCATAATCATTAGTAGCAGTGTTACTATTACCTCCTTCAGTAGATCCATCTTCATTGGCATTACTAGGTGGATCATTATTCAGATCTTTATCTTTTTGAGCTTCAACCATTTCCGCATCCATCGCAACTCTTTTTGTCAGAGGATCTGATTCAGATTGGGAATCTTCGTTTTTTCTTTTGAGCATTTTTTCTCGCCTTCTTTTTTCTCAAATACAGATATAAATAAACACCGATTCTTTTAAGGAATGTCGAATGGATATATTTGTCTGTTCTTATATACAACGAATACCTATTTCAACTTTCCAACAGCAAAAAAAAAAAAAAAAAAAGAATCCCTGAGAGGAGCACCGGGTAACATATAAATAACCTTGCACTGACTGAAAACAACCTTTTCTGTTATCCTCAAACAGCATAACAAAAAGAATAAGAAAAGATGTTAACTATAGTTCATTAATTTACAGCGAGTGTGGTTTATTAACATTTGAGGACCGTGAAAGGGCATAGATATTAGGTAACCATTATGACGAACAACAAAAGTTGACATAATTTTAATATTGGTTGATGATATCACGTGTGTGCGGATACCCCTCCTATGATTGTTTTGTTTTAGTAGCAGTTGTTCACTCACAAGATTTTATTCCCGCACACTTTTTCTTTTTTGTTTTTTTCAAGAAATTTTTTTTTTTTTCAAGGAAGAGAAAAAAAATGAGTATCAGCGCCACCAGCAATCAACCAACAAAATCTACAAAAACAATCAGTTCTACAGGTGATAAAGTGAAAAAGGATGTGGATTTAGAATCTCAAGATGGTGATGATTCCTCTGATGAAGATTATAATCCCGATAATGGTACGTATCCATGATTTTTTTACAATTGAAAAGGAATATTTGTTAGTGCTAACACGATTTAGATAACAATAATTTAAGTGATGACGATGAAGATGAACCTCACAATAAAAATAACCACATCAAGACAAAAGCAATCGTTGATGAAGAAGAAAAGCAAACAAAGCAGGAAATAAAAAGTGCCAATTATTCGAAGATTGAAAGCTCTGAAGGTGGATTAATTAAGACTCGTAATCAGCGGTTAAAAGAAGAACAACAAAATAAAAACAATGAAAATCTAAATATATTAAATCAAAAATCGACAACCTCTGTGGATATCAATTCTATATGGAATGAAATGAATAATAGTACTGCCAGTGAGCGAGAACAGACGCCAAAGGAAACACCCCCAGCAAAAAGCAATCCTGATAGTAGCAATGACAATGAAAATGAAGAAAAAATCAAAATAACAAGAAAGTATGACTATGCCGGAGAAACCATTGTTGAAAATAAATGGGTATTGAAATCATCTGCTGAAGCAAAAGCATATTTGAACTCCACTAAAATAAAAACTGCTGGTGAAAACGATAATAGTAATGGCAAAAGCGAATCACCATCATTGAAGCCAAAGCCAAAAATTAGAAAGAGAAAGAAAGGCTCGATAGTCGATGATATTATTAAAAATTCCAAATTAGCTAAAATCAATACCTTGGAAAAGTCAAGATTAGATTGGGCAAATTATGTTGACTCAAATAAATTAAATGATGAATTGCAGAGTCACAATAAAGATGGGTATTTGAGTAAGCAAGATTTCCTTCATAAAGTTGAAGCCAATATTGATAGAAAAATCAAGGATGCTAAACGAGCAAATTAATTGTTGTAATATAGATTATTCTGGTAATGTGTGTAGATGTAATATAATATAAGAATACTAATAGCTCCTTTTTCATGCTGGAATCGCCTGGATATCATTAATTGCTTGCTTGTCTTGCTCAATTAAGAAATCTTGCGCTTTCCTTATGGTCCCGCTAACCCTTTGAATTCTAAAGTTCACTTTAGCACCATTTTCCAACTCAGTTATACACATCAACGTGAAACACAAAAGTTGATAATCATCTCTAGCAATTCGTATTAGCCCCGTAGAAGTCCTGTTTGAAAAATACCTTATATTCATGGAGTGATTGATTTTACCTAACCCTAGATCACCAAAATTTAATTTAACGTTATTTTTAAATAAATTAGATAAATATTTTATCGTCACTGATGGTGGTGAAGACTTGTATAATGAAAGTTTTGTCGTGGCTTGATCATATTCAGTCAATGAATCTTCTGGATAAAGAATTCTGAAAATGATGTATCTGTTCTTTAATCTGACCATTATTAAATATTAGCCAGAAGCAATTGCTTGTTGTTGGTGAAGGATTGAATTTGAAAAAAAAAATTAACAGAAGCCACAGACCATGCATTCTAATGTATTTTAATGCATTTATCATGTGGATCTATGATTATTGTTTATTTTTCGTGTTTTTTTTTTCTTTTTCTTTCGCTTTTGTTTACATTAATCCAGAGAAATAAATAAGCAGACAACGAGAACAAATGTCCTACGTCCATGCTAAGAAACTAGCAAAGCGGTTCAAACAAAACCGAAGAGTCAGTGGTGCTGATATTCTTCGTAAAGAACTTGACCTCGATGAGAATAATTTGGATGTGTCATTGTTGACTGAAACCAGTGAGATTGGTCGAAGGCAAGGCAGTAGTCTGTTGAATAATGTAGTTAATGCCAACGACAACGAAAATAATAACAATAATGATAATGGCGACAGATTACAAAGGAATCAAATGTCATCAGCAGATTTTGAAGAATGGATTAAATTAGCCACAGACAATAAAATTAATTCAACAAATTCATGGAATTTTGCATTGATTGATTATTTCCATGAAATGAGTTTACTCAAAGAAGGTGGGAACATCAATTTCCAGAAGGCAAGTGCCACGTTAGATGGATGTGTTAAGATTTACTCATCAAGAGTTGATTCAATTGCCACGGAGACTGGGAGATTGTTGACTGGGTTAGCTACGAAAAAAAATGAAAACAGTGAGGGTGAAGACGTAAATGGGAATATCAGGGAACCTGGAGGGGGAGAAGCAGAATTGAATGATGAAGTGGAAAACGATGTAGATAATAATGGTAATGGTAATGGTAGGAAGAAATTGAATAAAGCTAGAATTGTTGAATCAACGTTGGTTAATTTCGAGACTATTAAAATTAAGAAATTAGATCAAGAATTAGAAATTGATCCACTTTTCAAAAGAGCGCTTTCTGAATTTGATGAAGGTGGCGCTAAAAGCTTGTTGCTAAATATTCTTAATATAAATTCTGATTCTAGAATTGTCTTTGATACAGCTGGGAAGAGGGGAAATCAGGAAGAGGAAGAAGAGGGCGATGAAGATCCTGAAGATCTTGACGATGTTGAAATGTCAGAAGACGAGGTAACACCAAAAGTGGAAGCGGAGGAGGGGGAATCTAATAAAGAAATTGACATTTCCGATTTGAGAAACGTCATCTTCAGTACGTCAGATATTATCAACAGCGAAATTTGTCCATCCATGAAATCATTAAACATTGTTCTTGATGATATCAACCAGGCGAAGAGTATATTAGGAGATGTCAACTCAAGCAAGAATTTCTACCCAATAGGACATGGGAATTCTGTTGCCAATGAAGACTATGATATGCCTAACGAGATGCCTGATGGTGATATCCCTGATGATATCGCTGGGGGTGATATTGATGGCGATGGAGGGTTCGATGCTGGATTTAATGACATTGACATACCCGCAGATGACAGTTTTGGATCAGAAAATCAAAATCAAGAAATTGCTGATATTTTAGATGACAATAAAGATGACGAGGGAGAGATGAACCAGGGATTGGCGACCATTGAAGTAATGGAGCCGGTTGTCGACAAAGATCTAATGGCGTATTTTGATCAGAATATGCGAACTAATTGGGCAGGACCTGAACATTGGAAAGTGTCGGCATTAAAAAGACGAGAAAAACAGCAGCAGCAGCAACCAGATGGAACCATGGCCACTGGGGGAGAGAATAATGGCCCTACTAAAAAAGTAAAGTCCGTATTTATGATTGACTTCATGGATGACGTTGATTTAACTGAAGAATATGAAGAGATGTTATTTAAATCAGGGAATCGAATTGATCTACCTAAAGCGCAACAAACCTCAGAAACCAATAATTTACTCCCAAAGGATATATTTTTCAGCTCGGAGAGATTACTACGGTTGTTTTGTAAGCCTAATGCGGTCCGGTCACTTCGGACGATTGAACGGAAAGATAACAAAGATGAAAAGGTTAGTGAGTTGTTGGAGAATAATGAACCTGCCGATGAGAATTATTGGGCAAGTAAGTACCAACAAGATGAACAAACTATTGACAATAATGATATGAATGATATTGATCCTGGAGTTGATGATCATGGTGGGTTTGATGATTATGGGCCTGCTGGTAACGGTGACGACGATGATGATGGACAAAGCAAGACATTGAATAATATAGGGAACAATCTAATCATGGGAGGACGTAGGGTTCGACCAGAGTATGTTAATTTCTCACGAACTGCAAAGAAAGTCGATGTCAAGTATTTGAAGAACAATCTTTGGAAATCAGTTAATTTAGAGAAGAAAAAGGACGGTAAAAAAGACGGCGAAATTATTAAGTTTACTGATGTTGTGAAAAATATAGGCAAAGCGTACTCGGATGAAGAAAGGAGAGACTTGAGTACGAGTTTTTGTTTCATTTGCATGTTACATTTAGCCAATGAACATAGTCTTACCATTGAAAATGATGAAAATTATCAAGATTTAAAAATTACATATAATATATAAGATAAAATTAAAACGAATATTATTAATTAATTAACTTTCTTTGCAGCCGCATTCTTTTTCATTCTTCCTTCTCTAGTTTGTTTAGCAGTTAATCCAGCTTCAGTATCTAAAAAGAAATCCCACCATCTAAAAGAACTACTATAATTTCCAATGAAATGATGATGATGTTCATCATGATGATCTGCGCCAGCCCAAATTGGTAAGAAATGATGTAATGACCAAGGGAACTCATAACCTGAATGAGCATCGACTGCTTGATACAATCTCAAAGTGATCCAAATACAAATCGTAAACAAATGTAAATCACCAGTGAAATAAAGCCAAATTAATGGTGATCCAATGGTTCCCATCCCCAACAAAGCAACCTCAATTGGATGAGCGTATTCAGCAGCGAAACCAAATGGTGCAGCATATCTATGATGTTGTTTATGAATGAATTTGTAAAAAACTCCGTAATGTAACCCACGATGGAACCAGTAATGCCAAGTATCTTCCATAACAAAGAAAACTGCAACTTGTAGTACGATCTTTTGCAATGATGGGAATGGGACGGAATATGAAATACCTAATTGAGTACATAATGGGTGGAATAACCAAATAGGGAATGCTTCAACTAAGAAATGAGAAATTAAAACTGATTTTGCACATTCCCATTGTTCAGCATTACTTGGTAATTTCGTGTCTTGAATCTTATATCGGTTGAAATATGGCATTCTGTCAATTATAAACCATGGTAAACATCTACCAAAGTACATGATTTCGTGGGTTAAAAAAAATAATAACCCCGTGGCAAATAAATCATTACCGATCCATCCATAATATGAGGCCCATAATTTTTCAATTATGTTTAATTCTGGAACTGCCTGTAAGTTTTGAAAAGTTCCAAAATATGACGTTGTATCTATAAGATTATTATATGTAGAATTTTGAAAGACGCTGATTATTAGTAAAGATATCGTAAGGGAATAATGTGTCAAATTATACTCACTTTGACATGTTGAATGTTTTTGTCCTGATAAAATAGATACAAAAATTCTCTTAGAGGTTTGGCCTATTTATATACATTTGGAAATTCCAATTTTCCGCGATTTAAATTTTGGCGATTCGAAAAAAACAGAAGTAAAATTGACCTGCATACAGTCCACACCGACATACGAGCAACGAACAGTGCATTTAAACGATCTATACGAAATATATCCTCTATAAAAACGATGTCGTAAAACAAAGCCCTAAAACGAAGCCCTAAATAGCCCTAGAAGTAACGTAACGTGACAAAGCGTGATAACCAGCAAAAAAGCCTTGCCTATACCACCGACAAATTCCAGTTCAATTTCTTCAAAATCCCTAACCATTTAACGTAAAGATCATCATCACTTGAATTATTCTTCCAACTCTCCTTGATAACTAGAACAGCACGATCAAGATTTGCAACTTTATAAGCGGATTGTAAAATTTCAACTCGCTGTAATAAAGCATGTCTTTCAATTTCAGTTATTGAATTGAATCCAACAATAACAATTGCTAAACATAATGAGCATTTCACTGGTGATCTAACTAATCCATCAATTAATTGATTACTTTGTAATATTAATAATTGAATATCTGGAACTGATGGTGGCAATTGTTTTAGGGTTTGTTGTAAAAAAATCATTAGGATAAGCTGATATAATTTGAATAATTTTGAGTGATGTTCTAATTGAGATATTGACTGGAAATATTGTAAATCAATATCCTTTGGTTTCAAGTTGACTATTAGATCTTTGAAAAATTGAAATTTCAATTCAATGTCTGTCAAATATTTGATCCTTTCAGAATCTGATAAACTGGATTTCATTATTAATTTATAATCGCGTTGGTCATATAATAAATCCCTATACTTCTTGGTAGTATTTATTATATCACCCATAATGACAAACAAAGGAGCAAGGCAGCTTTGTAATGAGTCAATATAATGAACTCCTTTAGTGTAAAAATTATTGTAGCTTTCTATTGGGAAAGCAGTACCATTTTCAAGTGCATTTGATGCTAAAATTTCATGATATACAAAATTTGATCCTAGAAATTTTTCTTCTTTAGAATCGATTAATTTCTCCAACCCACCTAATTTTTTGATTAGTTTTTCACAAATTTTAAGAAATTTTAGCCAGCTGTTAGAGACATCCCCACTACAGATTTCAACTCCTTGACATATGGTAGAACATGTTAATGCGTAAGTTAAGCCATCTCTATCCCCAACTTCATTGTCATTGCTGTTATCCAATTCAATTATTCTATTCTCAAGGTTCGCCACTGCTTTATTAAAATAAAGCCTGCCATCATCATCTTTCAACATAATTCCTCCCCAACTGATTAGTGCATTTAGAATTGAATTATCACGAACTGCCAATGGTATGTATAAATTTATTAAATAATTGGAATCATGAGGGACAGTACTGATAGCCGAGGCAATTGAACGAACAAAATATTCGAGGAATATTTTGACTTTACCAGTACCGAAATCATCAGAAATGTATAGCAATGGCAAAGTGAACGACAAGTGATTGAATAAAAAATTATCAAACAACGAGGTGTAGTCATCAATTGCATTGTTAAAATCATACATGTTAAGAAAATAGTCGACATCAGTTGATAACGGATCATTATCAAATTCGTCCGATAATATCAACAATGGTTGGGGTTGCCGTATTGCTGTGGTTATCGAGGATAACGGTGATAACGAAGAAGATGATGATGATAATGTTGGTGATTGTTTCGCAGTGGTCGCGTTTTTACCGGCAGTCCATATACACTCGCGATTTGTTCGAAGACATAACCCACATATTGGTTTCTTTTCGTCACATTTTTTCCTATTTGTTAGTCGAATAATAAAGACATAGTAAAAAAGATAATTGATGCCATACCCACTTTTTTAATTTGCATTGCTGACAACCAAGTTTTGATCTTGAAGTCGCCCCAACAAATTTCAATTTCCTAAATGAAGGATTCTTATTAGTATACTTGTGTGATAAAACAGGGAATTTATAAATATTATTATTATTTTCGGTGCTTTGATCGCTGGTCATAGCATGTTATTTTGTCGTCTGATTTGATAACTTACCCCGAATCAAATCAAAATAATTAATTCCGATGATGATGATGATGATGATGATGATGATGAGGAGGAGGAGGAGGAGGAGGGAGCTAAGCCACATAAGCCACTTTAGCCACTCAAGCCACTCAAGCCACAATCAAATGAATCATGATGGAGTTACCCTTCTCAGTTGATCATGATCATGAGATATCTGCGTCACAATACAGATAGATGCATATGATAAATAATTCCACAAAATTCTGAAAAGAAACGACAATGTATGACACCCCCTCCTGACAATTCTCTCAACAACTGAAAATTTAAAAATAAAACTCTAAACAGGAGTAAAAAAATAAAAAAAAAAAAAAAAGAAAGAAAAATGTAAAGCAGTACTTGATCAGTCAATTGGAGCAGATCTAGAAAAAAATTTTCATCCTCAATTATTTCTATATATTCTTTTTTATTTGCATTCTATTGTTTTCCTATTTGAAATATAAGTATATACTTATATTCGGAGTTACAATATATATATTATAGGACTATTGTTGTTCATAATCATTTTTTTATTGTCGATTTATTATTCTATTCCTAATTAGTTACTTACTGCCCGATCGTCGTCGTCTGCCAGTAATTTTGCTGACTGTGTTTGATTTTACCGCTTACGTTTTTTTTTACTCGCTTTTTTATTTTTTTTTTTTTGCCCTCTCCTAAAAACAATTTTTTTATCTTGATTTTTTTTTTTGTTTCTTCTTTCCCACTCTTCTTTTGGATAACCATTGGTCAGAAGTCAATCAATCAAATATAATCCTTATTATATATATAATCATATCCATATATATATATTATTTGATTCATCATCGCAGTTTACATAAATTATCTTCAACTCCATCATCCCCTGAAAATCAGTTATTTTTTTTTCTCTAATCCGGCTTTGCTCTTTTTATTTCCAACTGACTGTGACTCAAAATGAGTAATAGAATTGCAACACAATATCAATCAAAAGGTGATGGCTCAGCGGCCCACCATCAAAGTTCAGCTGCCAATAATAACAATAATGGTAATACTGGCGGGTCTTCATCAAATAGTAATAGTTCAAATACTATTGTTGGATTGCATTATAAAATTGGTAAAAAAATCGGTGAAGGTTCGTTTGGGGTTATCTTTGAAGGTACTAATATCATAAATAACGTCCCAGTTGCTATTAAATTTGAACCAAGAAAAACTGAAGCTCCACAATTAAGAGACGAATTCAAAACTTATAAATTTTTATCTGGAAGCAAAGGAGTTCCAAGCGCTTATTATTTTGGGCAAGAAGGTTTGCATAATATCTTAGTTATTGATTTGCTAGGTCCTTCTTTGGAAGATTTGTTTGATTGGTGCGGCAGAAGATTTAGTGTCAAGACTACGGTCCAGGTCGCGGTGCAAATGTTGAGCTTAATTGAAACCATTCATAACCATGATCTAATTTATAGAGATATTAAACCTGATAACTTCTTGATTGGTAGATTGGGACAAACCGATGAAAATGAGGTTCATCTTGTTGATTTTGGGATGGCTAAATTCTATATTGATCAAAGAACTAAGCAACATATTCCTTATCGTGAGAAAAAATCTTTGAGTGGTACTGCAAGATATATGTCAGTCAATACTCATTTAGGTAGAGAACAATCTAGAAGAGATGATTTAGAAGCTTTGGGTCATGTATTCTTCTATTTTTTGAGAGGTCAATTACCATGGCAAGGTTTAAAAGCTCCAACTAATAAACAAAAGTATGAAAAAATTGGGGAAAAAAAGAGATCAACTCCAGTATTAGAATTATGTGCTGGATTACCAAGACAGTTTGCGCAATATTTAGAAACGGTTAGAAGCCTAGGTTTTGATCAATTACCTGATTATGAAGGCTATAGAAGATTATTATTATCCGTTTTAGATGATATAGGAGAAAAAGCTGACGGTAAATACGACTGGATGAAATTAAATGGTGGTAGAGGTTGGGATTATGCAATTAATAAAAAACCAAACTTACATGGTTACGGTCATCCAAATCCTCCAGGTGAAAGAGATAGACATCATCGTCAAAGAAGAAGTCGTCAACCAACAAATCAAAACCCTAATGCTAATGTCAACGTTAATACTAATGCTAATGTCAATGGACAGGCTAAAAATAATTCAACTACACAAATACAAAACAATCAACAAATTCGTGCAAGCGCAAATCCAAAAATTAATTCCCAAAATATTCCAAACAATAACCTTAATAATGGTAGAATTAATGAGGAAGGTAAACTTTCAACTAATCCAGCAATTGATGCTAGAGTACGTGCATCTCAAAAGGCAAACAAAGAAGAAGAAGGAGGTAATGGTGGATTTTTCTCTAAGCTTTGTTGCTTTTCAGCATAAACAGTTAAGACATTTTTGTTTAACACGTCATATTAATTCATAGTACATATATTTTTTTTCTCTTTTTTTTTTACCCACTAAAAAAAAAACCTAAAAACCAAAAAAACCAAAAAATAGGCTATCGAATAAGCCATAAAGTTTTTTTATTAATATTTATTTATTTTAGTTATTCTTTTTTCATACAGTTTATAAAAAATGCATTACAAATTTTTTAGCTTTCCGTTAGCTCACCGTTAGTCGTAAGACAGTTGGCTGTTTATAAGCGTTATGATTGAGTATGTTAGTGTCATTACTTTTAAGTAGTTCGTCCTCGTAGTAATAGTTTCCAATATCGACTTATTTGAAGTTTGCCAAACATTTCAGACCATTGATTTTAATTTTCTAATGCAAGCTTAGGGTTCTTAAGCAATCGCCTCTTAACCTGTCATCTTGGAACTTAAATCATCAAACATCAGTGGTAGAGTAGTAGTAGTAGTAGTATGGTGCAACTGTATGTTCACATGTTTTTAAATCCACACCCTGCCTTTTTCACCAAAGCCTTTTTTTTGTATATGTATATTGTTTCTTCACGATATCATCTGCAAAAAGAATTATCAGATTAAAAAAAAAAAGAGAGAAAGAAAAGATTTTGGCTAAAAATTGTTACAAAGAGGGCCCGGCTGTGCTGTTTCACAAGGAACCCAACTACGAAGAAATGCCCATTATGTGTGAAGATTGTTGGAAGAATTAAATAGATGAGGAAGTAAAAGAAGGGTTCTATTGTGCTTTTTCCCATGGCACAAAGAAGACATTTAATGTAGCAACTAAAGATTGCATTAATTTCACCATACTAAATCCTGACAGACAGCTAACTAATTAATAAACTGTCGTTGAAAAATCTCCAAGAAGATATATTTAAATACAGAGAAATGTTGTGATGCCCCAGAAAAGGGCGAAACTCAAAGAGACCAGCACGAGTGAAAACAGCAAATCAAGAAGATATTAGAAAAAAAGAAACCTTCCTCCATATCATAATCATTATTTATTTATTGTTAGTTTTGCTGTGCTTTGTAAGTTATTTGGTGGCAATTATTATCATTAATATTCGCTTTACCTCAATGGGAAAACCCTTATGTATGTCAGAGACTTAGATGTGCATATCTACAGTGTGCTAGGCATGCCTCTTGATTTGTGATTTTGATATATGAGTCACGTGAAAATCCAACATACGTTTTATTAATTCCATGGAATTCTCTGGAAGTTGCCACTGAACAGAACAAAGTATAAATAGAGAGGAAATCGATACATATATATAAAATATTCATAACAATAAGAAGACATTCATAAAAAACATAGAAACATAGATATTATGGCAGACTCACAGGGGATATTAAAGATTGGTAAACATTGTAATTACTGCCGAAGATTAGATTTCTTACCTTATACATGTTCAGAATGTGCGTTAACATTCTGTGGGGATCATCGATTGAATCATAATTGCAAAGGGGATGTCAAGAATCAGCAGCAGGAAGAGTCCAAAGGCGATAATGAAAAATTTAATGGCCCCAGTGCTGCGTCGTTGTTTGCGGAAGCTAAGATGCCCAAATCCTATGAAGTGAAACAAACAGGTAATGGAAATAGTTTAAGTAGTGTCTTGTCGAAAACAACAGGTGGTTCGTCAGCGTTGAATAAAGTGAAAGAGTTCATTGAACGTCAACGGAAATCAGCAAAGAAATCTAGTTCATCAACGACGTTTAAATTTGTGTTTGGAGGGAAGACCACCCCGAGTCAGCGAATTATTCAGCTATCGAAATTGAAAGAATCGGCCAAGGGGGACGCAAAAGTGCCAACCTCAGAGAGAGTTTACGTTTGGGTTGTAATTGTCCCTGAGAATGGTCAAAAAGACAATGATGACTCTAGAAAAGCAGTGTTTTTCAGCAGAAGTTGGCCTGTTGGTAGAGCACTCGATTCAATCACTACGATATTTAAGATTAAGAACGAGAATAATAAAGTCACTGACAAGAAATTAAAATTACAATTATTTAAGACCGACAGTTTGGGGGATGTTAAAGTTGTTGCTGCTAATGGCAGAGTTAATAAAGAGATCAATGATGGTGATGTATTGTATTTGGTTAGAGGGGATTTCCCATAGTAATGGAATGACCTCTATTCATATCCTAATATGCAAGAAAATAAATAATATATTGATTGTGGCAATTGTTGTTGATTAGATAGATGTTGTGATTGTTGTAGATCCGGCACGACGGGTTGATCCTGTTATCGCCGATAGCCGATATAAATTCTATGAGATTTTGCGTGAATTTTACTCCGAAGTGCGAACGGACATAATAAAACTTCAAGGGTCTTTTTGATCCGCAACAATCGGATGTCCTAAAATAACCGCACACATAAAAAAAATTTTTTTTCCTGCTTTTAAAAATTTAAATTTTCTATTTTTGATCCTTATTTTGCGTTAGTAATCAACAATTATTTGCATTGCCTCTATATTAACTTTTCGATAATTAGATAGTACTATGTTCGGTTTCAGAAAGAAGAATGAAGAAGTATCTGCTCCTCCACCAGATCCTATTGAATATATTAAAATGACTACCCCCATTGAGACGCCTATATCCGAACCACCCACTGAGAAACAATTGACGAGTGAGGACTCTAAGAAATACAATGAAGTGTTGGAGCATTTCGTCAGTCTCGAGGATATACCAGTTGGTGAAAAGAATCAAGAAAAAAGGGCGTCATTGTCAGATGTTGAAAAAGCTTGGTTGACTAGAGAATGTCTTTTACGATATTTGAGGGCAACTAAATGGGTTGTTAAAGATGCCATTAAGAGAATTGAAAGTACGTTGATATGGAGACGAGAATTTGGGATTGTCAATGGTGCCAACGCTGAGGACGGTGTTAATAAAGAAGTGGTATCTCCTGAGAATGAGACTGGTAAAGAATTAATCCTTGGTTATGATAATGATTCGAGACCATGTCTTTATCTTAAACCTGGACGACAAAACACAAAGACAAGCCATCGACAAGTACAACATTTAGTTTTCATGTTAGAGAAAGTCATTGATTATATGCCACCGGGGCAAGATTCTTTGGCGTTATTAATTGATTTTAAAGCTCATAAAATTGAAGGTGCTAATCATCAAGCTAGTAAAATTCCTCCGGTTAGTACTGGTCGAGAGGTTTTGAATATTTTACAAAATCATTATCCTGAGAGATTAGGTAAGGCGTTGTTAACGAACATTCCATTATTGGCATGGACGTTTCTTAAGATTATTCATCCTTTTATTGATCCATTAACTAGAGAGAAGCTTGTGTTTGATCAACCTTTTGTTAATTATGTTCCAAAAGAGCAGTTGGAGAAAGATTTCGGCGGATTAATTGAATTTGAATATGATCATGAAGTGTACTGGCCAGCAATGAACAAGCTTGCCGAACAAAAGAAAAAACATTATATGGAGAGATTTAACAAATTTGGCAAAAAGATTGGTCTTAGTGAGTTTGATTTGAGAGGTAGTGGAGAGACTTTGAAGTATTCTTTATTTGCCACGACAAAGGAGGCGATTGATTTACATAGTGAAACTAATAGTGAAGCAACAAAACTCGATTACGAGGAGAAAACATTACCAGTTTATAATAACCCAGAGGCGACTGCTGTCGTCGCATAGCCATTGGCTTTAGCATAGCAATTTTATAATTTTATTTCAACGTTAATAATTTTTTGCCCATTCCATACCGCACTGCATGATCGATCATGTGGGAAATGTAAGAAAAAAAAAGAAGCGCTGTAACTTAGCGATGACCTAAATAGCATTTAATCGTATGGGAAATTGTATTAAGGATGAAGAAATTAAGTGAACTTTGCACGGATAAATTAATAATGAACCACCAACTAATTGATGATGTTGGATATTTGACTTCTTTCAATTTGCTTGAGCCGATACTAAGGAAAATGCCGGCTAAACAACTCAATGAAATTGAAGAGAAATCGTCGCACTTGCAGGAATATACGAATAAAATCTGGATTGATTGGATATCGAGGGAATTTCCCAAGGCAAAAGAGGAGATCTCGGTAGAGCTGGCGAAAGAATTTTATTGGTGCTTAGTCAATCAACAAGAACAGAGGCGGGCCAAAGCTTTGAATAACTTGAAGAAAAACTACAAGAAACTTGAACTGAACAAGAACAAGAACTCGGCGATACATTTAAACGAGGAGAAATCAATACGGTTGATAAACTTGACTAATCGACAACTGAAAAGGAAACGGCCGATGGTTTGGGGAGTTAATGATGGGATTACTGCAAGGAGTGAGATTATGAAAAGGGTTAAAAGGGATATGGTTGATAGAAACAACATGTTTAGACCACAGCTAGGGATAACCAGAAAAGACGCTTCGACTGTTGAGCCCCGAAGGCCAGCAGTCAAAAGACAATCAAGTAAACCTGAAATCAAAGTGGTATCACCAACAAAAATTGTCACGCCTACAACATCTACTAACAATCAACCTACGATAAGACAATCGGACATTTCGAAACCCCAGCTATTCATCCCAAGGAAACAGCCTAAAGCTTTGAATAAGCCTGTGCCCGCGAAATCACAACCCCCGGCCAAACCTAAACTTCTTACATCGTCATTATTCCTACAGCGAAAGTCATAACCAAAAAATAAACATTTCATATAGATTTTTGTTATTTCCCGTAATGTTGTGTCGTAGCACTAGAGAATATCTTATCAATAATTTCATTATCCTTTGGGTCAATTAAAGAAACCACCTTCTCTGGGTTTTCCATCTCAACAACAACGTAGTTGTGTGGTGGACGCTTGTCAATACAGGTGGTCCCTGCCCAGGGTGCTATATCGTATTCTTTCAATGTTATCATTGGCGGTTTGCCATCAACATACAGTGGATAGTTGCTCATCTTAAGTTAAACTTGACTGTCAAGTGCTCCTTTCGCTTTGGTTAGCCATGGATATACAAAAATTTTACTGATGCCGGGTAAATGCGCATCTACAACATGGAAAAAAAAAAAAAATTCCACCAATATCTTAATACAGCTAAAATAAAGAGGTTTTTATAATGAGCATCGAATTGCCCAAGATAGTAGTTCCCGGTCAGCCAATAGTGCCAAAATTAGACGAACTTGGCGGGGTGATAATTAAGTATATATCCGGCGCGGGGACAACCCTTGAAACCATTGAAATTTCTGATCACAAATCAGTTGACGTGATCAGTGCCACGATCGTGGGCCAAGTGACCAAGCAAGAAATATTAAAGGAGGATAATAGCAGTGAAAAGGTGAAAGAGTATCTAATATCGGTTGGCGATGGACCGGTGGCTGCTCCGACTGTTAAAGAGGAAGATTTAAGGAAAGCAAAAAATGGCGGAGGAATAAATATCCCTCAAGAAGGCGACTACGTTCTTGCGAAAATCACCAGATTAACTCTCAAGCAAGCGAATGTAGAGATCTTGGTTGTGGAAGGGAAAGGCCCAGTGCTAAGTGACAGTGGCGTCGGCTCTACGGGCGCTAACAACGGTAATGAATCAACAATGGCATTTACGCAATCAACAGGGGCTACAAATGCTCCATTATCGTTCCATCCATCAGAATTGGGAGAAAATTTCAAAGGAATAATACGAAGCGTTGACGTGAGAGCTACTGAACGTGATAAAGTGAATCTAGTTGAAAGTTTCAAACCTGGTGATATCATTAGAGCTGAAATTTTATCAATTGGTGATGGAACTAATTATTATTTATCGACGGCTAAAAATGAATTAGGTGTGGTATTCGCTAGAACTCATGGTAACATCGGTGAATTAATGTACCCCTTGGACTATCAAACAATGGTTAGTGAAACAACGGGGATAACAGAGAAACGTAAATGTGCTAAACCATTTTAATACTAAGCCATTTCAATACAACTTTAGCTTATTAGTGATCTGATCAATAACAAATTTTGGAGCTGGGCCGATCCCTAGAACCGTGGCAGATCCAGCAGCAATTTGGGTTCGCCCAGCGTCATGTATAACCGTACAGTTAATATTCATAGAGATAGCTTGAGCGTACAATAAATCCAACTCGTCTTTATCTCGACATTTCAATGTAATTTTTGGTTGACCTTGACGGAGCCATCTTGATAATAAAACCTCGTTGTAAGATGGAGTGTTAGGTGTTGAAATCTTGCGGTAACAACCAACAGCAGCATGACAACATTGCGCAGCTATTTTCCCCTTTGTCATGCCTAAATCAGTTCGAATCACGAAAACCATCCTTACTTCACCGGTGACGTTATTCAATGACCTGGAATCAATTTCTAGATCATCGTCAGAGTCGTCGTCATCTTCACTAATATCGTCATCATTAGCGACCATTGACTTTGGCGGACTCTTGATAGATGGAGATTTTGGGAATAATTGATGGCCAATAAATACACCAACCAACAATGATATTGTTGATATTATAGCCAATCTTGTCTCTGGGTTCGTCATTATGATGGCAATTGATGTTTCTATGTAAGGATATTTCAGATTAATTTTTTTTCATTTTTTTGACGCTTACATATTACGTTTACCCGAACCACAATGCACTACTAACTATCTACATAAACCAGCTAGCTATCTTCAAGTTATACAAGTAATTTCGACTTTTTTTTTTTTTTTGTCAGCTTTTTTAAATAATTTTGCCAATTAGCAACTCTTTCTTCTCGCTTATCCTCCCAGTTCTTCACCAATTTCCTCTTCAATTGTCTGACTTCTTGTTCTTCTTCTAGTTTCCTCTTCAATTCCCCTTCTTTTTGCAATTTCTGTTTCATTTCCATCCTTTTCATAAATTCTTCTTCAATTAATAATTCTTTAGTCTTCGCCTGCCATTCTTTTAAAAACTTATCAGCTTTCAATCGTTCGTCATTAATACTCCATTTTTTTTCACGAATAAGCAATCTTCTTGCGTCACTGAATATCTCGTCTAATTTTTGCCTGCTCTTGTCATCCTGTAAATTCGATTGAGCTTTCTTAAGAACATCAAACGCATCTGGTGCTCTAGCATTCCTTGTTTTATCAGGATGAATCAATAATGATTTCTTCCTATATATTTTGGTTATATCACTAGCTGAGCACCCTGGTTGTAATTCAAGTATGCTGTACCAATCTAATTTGAAACACGTCAATATCCGATCAATTTCTTTATCCTTAATTAATTCAACTTCTTGCTTTGCAAGGGTTTTATCGATATCTAATTCGCTGTCACTCATTATTGGCCACTATCACCGAACCGTAATTTAATCACTCGGATAGATATCAATTTATCAATTTATCAATTTCAATTGTAACTATTTCAATTTCACCGGCAACAGTGTCTCAAACCTTGTTTTGACAATGTCAGCAGCATTTTTTTTTATCCTTTAATTCTCGCCCAAGAAAATTGTCTTTTTTTTTTCTAGCTAAACGCGCGCTTAAGGAGATGGGATGAGAAGGGGGTCGACGGCGGCGGGCTTATCAAGGAAAAAAATGAAAATTTTTAGCTGACTAAGCGCCAGTCGAAAGTGGCATTTTAACTGCAAGAAAACGTCGAAGAAAAAAAAAAGAAAGAAAAAAGAAAAATTCTCTCATCCAGAAGAAAAATTTTTCTTTAGTTATCCAAAAAAAAAAAAAAACAACAACAACAAACAAAAGATAGTTAGTTGAGGAGATAATATTTAATAAGTGGTATTCAGAAAGAATAATAATACGAAGAGGGACCAGATCAAATATTTGTGTGGTTGTATTTTGAAAAAAAAAGTAGTGTGATATTTTTATTTTTTCTTTTTTTTTTTTTTGGTATACCGTAAATTAATTTCATTCTTTTTCTCCTGTTAATTACCAATAATATAATTTAATTTGATATGGGCCAGTTTCTTTCACAGCCGGTTACAGAAAAGGAATCTGAGAATGGAGGAGATGAGCTCTTGAGATATGGGTTATCCTCGATGCAAGGTTGGAGAGTATCTATGGAAGATTCTCATTCCACAGTGTTAGATTTGAATAAAATTAAGAGTTATAAAGAATATGCATTAAGTCTATATAATAATAGTAATAATAATGAAGATACTTTGACTGAAGTTGACGAAGAAGATGGAAATGAAGAAGCAAATGGGGAAGCGGACGGAGTACAAAAGGAGAAACCAGAAGAAGATGAGAATGAAGCTGGCGCATTGGAACCAGTATTCGATGAACAAATTGCATTTTTTGGGGTGTTTGATGGTCATGGTGGTTCGAAAGTTGCATTATTTACTGGTAAATATTTGCCTAATATTGTTAAAGATCAAAAGGAATTAATTAAGCAAAAAAATTATTCAAAAGCATTGCAAGATTCATTTTTAGCTTGTGATCGTGCTCTACTAGAAGATCCAGAATTGAAAAATGACACTAGTGGATGTGCTGCAACCACAATAATGATCACAAAATCCAAATTAGTTTGTGCCAACGCTGGTGATTCAAGAGTTGTTCTTTCTTCTAATGGTTATGCAAAAGCAATGTCCTATGATCACAAACCAAGTAATGAAGGTGAAAAAGCGCGTATTGTTGCTGCTGGTGGATTTGTTGATGTCGGTAGAGTTAATGGTAATTTAGCATTATCTAGATGTATTGGTGATTTTGATTTTAAAAAATCACCACTTTTACCACCCGAGGAACAAATTGTCACTGCTTTCCCTGATATTATTGAACAAGATATACATTATGATCATGATGAATTTATTATATTAGCTTGTGATGGGATTTGGGATTGTTTAACCTCACAACAATGTGTTGAGTTAGTTCGTAAAGGCATTCATGAAAAGCAATCATTAGAACAGATTTGTGAACTGATTATAGATGTTTGTGTTGCTCCAAATTCTATGGGTTCCGGGATTGGTTGTGATAATATGTCAATTGCTATTGTTGCTTTATTAAATGGTAAATCTTTAGATCAATGGTATGATGATATTATTGCCAAGGGCGGTCCAATTTCAAAAGAATTTAAAGAAGTTCGAAAAGAGATATATAATACTGAATTAGGACCAAATGAAATTGCTGAAAATTTTAATGAACATGGTGATGATCAACTAAGCAATCCTAACGGTGCTGCTGATGATGATCATATTACTACTATTGGGAAATCATTGAGTCAGTTAATTAATAAAAGTGCCGCCACTTTCCAAGATGGGACTTATTACATTGATGCTAGCAGTTCATCATCATTATTAGCTTCTCTTGGTATTCTCCATGATCGAATGCCAGGTGAGGGGCATGAAGAAGAAGATGACGAGGAAGAGCATTCTATCAAGAAGGAAGACGAAGATGGTGAGAGTAATGAAAATGAAGCAACCAGTCAAGAAGATGGTTATGCAAAGATTGAAGAAATTAACTGAGTGTACCAAAAAAAAAGAAAAAAACAAAGAAAAATATCTTTTTGGATTGAAATCACGTCTTAGGCATTTGAGTGCATAATTTATTTATTTTTTATTGTCTTGTATTATTTTTTTGTTTTTTGTATTTTGTTTGATTATTTTTATCATTTTTATTATTTTTATCATTACCATTATTTTATTATTATTAAAATTATTTTAATTTGATTTATATTATTTTTTTTTAATTGTTTTTATTAGTTTTTATCTCTCCTTTTTTCATTCCTTTTTTTTTAATCAACTTATATTCACGATTTTACGTCTATCAGCATTTTGAACTTTCCCCCTAACAAAATGAATTTCTTTTTTTACTTTCCTTTTTTTATATAATCAATGAATAATATTAATTGTCTATTTCGAATAATTTCAAGCTATTTGAATATACAGTTTCTATCAATTCTTTAGGTTCGATGTTTTTCAATTTACATAAAATTTCCGCAACAAATCCAATATAAACTGGTTCATTTCTAGATTTCACCACTGGAGCAGCTAATGGCCCAATATCTTCTCTTGTCACCTGGTTATATTTCTTCTCATATTGATCTCTTTTAACACTTGGGAATGGTAATTGGTCATGTAACTTCTCTTTAAACTCAGTTTCCCCTGGGTAGTATTCGTTGGGGAAACTAGTCAATAATTTATAACCAGCATGAGATTTTCTGATTTCACACCAAGGAGCATCAGTTTCAATAAGTAGTTTATCTAACGGCACTTTCTTTGCCACATTTAAATTCTCTTCACTTTTCAATGAACATCCATTAATCCCAATGTAAAAACCTAATTGTAGCATTTGCTCTAATTCTTCTTCCGTCCCCGTGAATGAATGAACAACCCCATTTTTCAGTAACTTCTTGTATTCCCCATTGGCATTTGTGAATCCTTGCAAATATGGTTGAATAATCTCCACAAAATCAGAACAAGCAGCTCTCATATGTAAGAACAATGGTAAATTAACATCACACGCCACATTTAGCTGTTGCTCAAAATATTTCTTCTGAATTTCTTTAGGAGTAAAATGAAGTCTATCATAATCTAATCCAATCTCGCCAAATGATTTAACAACCCCCTCTTTAACACCATCCAAACATATCAGTTTCAACTTTTCTAATTTCTCTTCGTGACCAACAAATTCATTGACTGAACATGGGTGAACTCCAACAGTACAATAAAGTTGATTAGGGTACTGCTTGCATAATTCGATACAATTTATAGATTCTTTCACTGACGAAGCAGTAACTAACATCTTGTCAACATTGAAATGTTTAGCTCGATGTATGACTTCTTTCAAATCTTCCGGATGGTATTTCTTGCCATGATAGATCCCTTTGAACATTGAATCGGTGAAATTCACCCCAATGTCAAAGTATCTAGGTATGTACTTTGCCATAACTGTCATTGGCAAAATGTAAACGGCGGTTGTGGGTGTGGCCCTTTTTTCTTTTTTTTTTTTTTTTTTTTTTTGCAAATATATTATTTTTTCTGTTAATGTTACCATGCAACTCTGCCAACATGAGGCGGCGCCATTTTAGCTATCAGTGATAAAATAATCAAATTTGAAATTAATATTCTGCTGTTCTTGAACAATATTCAACACAGTTCCAAACTCCAAGAAATACTTGATATTCTTGACTATCCATTCATCATTTTCTTCAATGACATCCTGTGAATAATGACGAATCTCGGGGCTAATTATAACATGAGGAAATTTAGCTACGGCAAGCCATTCTGGATCTTCGATATCAATTGAATCAATAGCTAACCCCCGGATTTTCCCATTTTTCAAAAATTTCCTAATTGTTTTAGGATTAAGTAAAACATATGTGTTAGTATTCACTATAATCACCCCGTTATCATTCAATTGACTCATCGCTTTATCGTTCAAAGTATGTTGATTTACAGAAATCACATTTGAGATTTGAACTAAGGTTTCAAACAGAACGTATTCTAACCCCAATTCTTGTTCGATAACCGGTGGGAGTCGATACTCATCGTAATAGATTATTTTACGAAACCCAAAAGGTAATAACCTTCTAGCTAAAGCTTTCATTGCTCCGTTCATACCAAGAATCCCCAAGATTTGGTGATTTGGTGATGAGCCCGTCACTGGAGTCATCAATAATTGCTTATATTGTGCTTTAAATTGTGTGTCGTCCGGTTGCAGTTGATGTAATGTTAATATTTGTTGATGATAATTTCTCATTGCACTTAAAATGAGAAACACTTGGGTGTCAGCCGTTGCGTTATCTTTCAATTCAGAATTGATGTTATGAGATAATTGAATGTTTCGTGAAGTCAATGAATTAATGATTTCGCGATTGTAATCAATATTTGAGTTGATCATCGCCACAAGAGTTTCAGGGAAATTAGAAATAACTTCATTGTCAATTAACGAATCAGTGTGCCTATCAGTGGTGACAAGGATGTGGAAATCCTTAGAGGTGCCGATTTTATTAAGCAAATCTTTTTTGTTTAGAGGCAGAGAAATCTCAATAATTTCCAGATTGTAATTTAGTTTCAATTGGTTCCATACCCCGTTATTATTATTTGTGCCCTGTGTCTTGAAGACCGCAATTCGAGGCCGTTTAATGTACTTTGACTTTGAATGCTCAGCTAAGAATAAGGCTTGGTTTTTCAGGTATATAATGAATAATAACAGTGTTATGATCACTAGGCCAATCAATGATACTACCCCGATGATTATTAACTTGATTTGGTCAGCGGTCAATGACGTAGGCGAAGCAGCAATGGCTTGCTTGTGTTTTGCAGATCGTGAAGATTTCCTGGTTTTGGTAAGTGACTTCGATTGCTGCTGCTGCGTTTTCCATTCTTTGTATATTATGCTATTCTTATTAAGCCCTCTCCTCTTTGATTTGGGAACTTCTTGTTTTGGCTGGGTTGTACCATTGAACAATCCAGTTAACATTTTAAAAAATGACGGTCTATTCGTCAACAGATCTTTCGGTATTGGGTTTTCCACTGCCTCCTGGCTATTTGGGTTGATTGGGATTGGCTGTAACGGAGGTAATGGAGGTAATAATGGAGGTAATCCATTAAAGTTAAACATCTCAGGTGGTGGTGGAGGTGGGAGCGCCAAAGGGAAAACTCCATTAGAAAATCCATTTGAATGTCCTCTGTCAGTAACCATGAATTTTTGCGGTTCGATGTGGCTACTTTGGTAAACTAGAGGGTTTGGTATTGGATCTGGTGGTTCATAAAATCTAAATTCTGGTCGCGTTAAGTACCCAGATGAGGTTCCCGTAATATTATTATATTCAGGTTGATTCTTGTAGTAGCTGCCACTGTATTTTACAGCATACTTGTAATCCCCATAATACTTCTTCCTATTATTATTATCGTTAATATCAGCCATTAGTGAATAAAGAATTGAATAATTTTGAATATTTCCAGCCGTATATTTATGTTTTGAAATATAAAGATACAATCATCCAGGAATCTGGCACCTCGTCTAGTCAGGGGGTCCCGGAACCTCCTTGCGGCGCCATCATTTACGAAAGAAAATCAGAAAATCAATTGAGAAAATTAATTCCACCAAACAAAAATTATCAAGATGGTAGGTAAAAGATATATAATGCTTCTTCTTGTTTGGTATGCTAACGTTTTATTTTAGTCCGCCTTATTCAATTTCCAATCATTACTTCAGGTTCTTCTATTACTAATATGCACATCTACATATTTACATTCTGCGTTCCCTTCAATCCTTGACAAGAATCGAAGTGGCTTACTTGGGATTTTTTGGAAATTTGCTAGAATTGGCGAAAGATTAAGTCCTTACATTTCAATCTGCTGTATAATCATGGCTCTTTCACATCTAATGAGCTAGCTGAGCGTTTATTTAAATTCATAAACTTCATCATCACCATAACATAAAGTTGGCAATTTTTTGGTACCGACAATTTTTTCCAAAGTTGTTGCATCCCATTTACAATATAATATTTTAACAAAATTTAAGCTGATATCTTTTATAATTTCTTTCCTCATTGAATCCCCCAAGAATCTTAAGATTATCTCTGAATAATAATTTTCATCGGTTGGTACTTGATAAAATATAATATTTTGAACACCTCTAATTTCAAATCGATTATAATGATGTAATCTTTCAGTGTATAGCATAACTTTAAATTTATTATTTTGAAATTGACCACGATTTTTTGTAATTTTAGATTGATTTGAATACTCATCTATGCCGCAAAAATTTATTGAAGTTTCAAATCTGAGATAATTTTTAACCCGCAAATAATCATTATAATCGGGGATATAAATCAAAATTGATTGAATTGAATCATCTTTTAATATCGGCACGATATTAGTCTTAAAAAAATTAAATCGCTTGTCCATGCTGGTTGTTGGTAAATCCGATTCAAATCTTTGGAAAATTTGCGGTAGTCTGAAAACAATTTGATTAATTGATCCAGCATGGAAATTTCGAAATTTCAATTTCCCCGACAAATTTAATGATTTCGTGAAAATATTGTTAATTTCTGGAGTTATAAATTTTGTGAAAATCAATGATTGCCTCAACAATTTAAAGTTATTATTGATTGCCCACATTCTAATTCTACTAAAATCTAATTCTTCAGAATATTGCTTTGGAATTTGATTCAAATGTTTTAAGATGTAGCTGACATTTGACCAATTTTGAAATTGCAATGAATTAGCCTGATCTAAAATTGTAATTTCTATTGAAGACAAAAATTCATGGCCATCGCCTTCCTTTTGTAGGATTGTTTTCAACCCCAATGGCGATGCTAATATTATATCTGATTGTTTAAATGATGAATATAATTTCAATGTCCGTCTAGTGAATTTAATTCCTAAACAGAAAAAATCATTAGAATTCCCATTGAATAAATACTTAAAATCTTTTGGTTTATAATCGGGGACAGTATCATTAGAATAATATTGCCCCATGAATCTTTTCTTATTTTCAACGGTTTGTAAATCAGATATCTTTATAATTTTATCAACAACTTCATAACAACATTGTCTAGTCGGTAAGACTATTAACACTTTGGCTCGATTAAACCCTTGGTCTCGAAGCTCAGGTTCGTCGCTGATGTTCGCTTTACCGTTAGATACCAATTCATTGAAACTTGATAATTTCATATTGTTTTTAAGAATACGATCCCTTGTCTTCAAGATATGATTCACGGCATGCAAACAATATATGTCACGAATACTTGATTCTAAGGAAAAGTCTTGATACGGTATCATAACATCCTTGTATTTGAAGATTGGATCAATTATTGAATTTTGAATTTTATTAATGGAGGTATGGGATTTCTGAAATGGCTTAAGGATTCGTGATTTGATGTTCAAAGAATTTAACCCCTTCCGCTCATCGGTTTTACCGAGTCGATATTCATCTGGTGGATACTGTGCTATTATTGTTGTGTCATTGTCAATTTTCGTCTTCGTTGTTGTCCATTTCCCTGATTTGGTATCATCAAATGAATCAATTTTAGTC
The DNA here is from genome assembly GCA_030450195.1 of Saccharomycopsis sp. KB-2023a. NCBI lineage: Eukaryota > Fungi > Ascomycota > Saccharomycetes > Ascoideales > Saccharomycopsidaceae > Saccharomycopsis > Saccharomycopsis sp. KB-2023a. The sequence goes on along the minus strand of JASJSC010000052.1, from coordinate 62,628 downwards.
TCATCAGGGTTTCCATAATGGTACACGAATGGATCGATATCGTTCTCGTCATCAGAGTCAGACAATTCTTCGCCCTCTAGCAATTCCTCCATGTCGTCCTCATCATCGAGTTCTTCAATCTGATATTCCGGGTCCTCATGCGATTGATTATCGGTGCTCTTCTTCCCTTTGGTTGGTTCATTAGGTTGGTCGGATTTTAGCAACACCATCAAGGCATTGTAAGCTTGCCTATTTGATTGATCAAACACATCACCATCCCTTGACCCTGCCTCATCAATTTCTCCATCATCATCAATTGGCACTAGTGCTTCTCCTTCTTCTTCTTCTTCTTCACTGTTCTCTGGTTTGACTCTTTTCTTGCCAACTCGGGTGATGTCTCGCAATTGATTTCTGCCATATTTGTTATTATTGCTTTGCTTTCCTTGGTGTTCTCCTTTTTGTCTTTTAGTCCCACTACCAGGGAAGCTCGGATGGATTATTCTTTTAGCCATTGCACAAGGTAATTTTTACGCTGTAATTTTTCACCTCACCTCATCTGAAAAATTTTTTTTTTTTTTTTTTGCACTGCGAATGCCGTTTTGAGAATAGGGGGTGCGTCGTCTGCAATTTGGGGGTGCGGTGGGTCCGTCGGATCGATCACTGTTTCCGCTACAAAAAATGTCACACGACTCGAAATTGCGCTATTTTGACATCCCGGATTGGGTAAGCTTTCCTACTTGGAGGGGTGGAATGTGGGGGGGTGGGTTTTCTATATTAAGGCCAATCGCTAAACCAAAACCCCTTATAAGGTTTTCCACTAAAATGATTTTAAAAATCATGAGATGATATGAAGATATATTAGTATCGATGTAATGTGCAGCAAGTACTAGTTTTACTATGCCATGCAGAAAATAAAAAATAATCAATAATGATCGTAAATGATCCATTTTTATTGAGAGTCCCTGCAAAAAGACTCAACCGAGAAATTCTCGCTTCTAATGCCGCAATATATCATCGATTAACGATCGGTCCATAACTGCAAACGAATATAGAAATTTTTGCGATGACGTAAGGTTACAATAAAATGAGAAACATTAAAAAGAATCAAAACAGAAACATACCATTAGAGAATATTAAAATTGAAGCATCATATATACATTTTTTCGTAAAAAACAAGAAGCGATTAAAAAAGATAAGAAGAAGAAGCAAAAAAAACAGAAGAAACAGACGAAGCAAAACTCATTTGACTAACTTTGTAGAATTTCTCGACCCAAGGTAAAAATTGTTAATTTTACTCAATGGGCTTTTAATCTTTGATAACTCATCAAGAGATCTAGATCCTGAGGAATCATTAGTAACCATTGTATCCATTGAATGCAAAGAATTTTTTGGTCTAACTGAATGAGAAGACTCGTTACCAGCACTGTACAAAGTTTCCATATCACTTAATATAGTACTATTACTGCTGCTTGCAATAAAGCTATTAACATCGCTAACTGGGTCACTCATCATAAAATTTTCACTGTAACTTTCTAAAATCTTATTACACAAATAGCTGAAGAATTTAATCCATAAATCTTCCAAATCAAACGTAAACTTCTCGCCAAATCTAGTTTCAAATGTGGTTAATAAAGCAGTTGCCATCATTTCAAAATGCTCAGCCTCAACCCCCAACATTCTTGAATGTCTCTTCCCCAAGTTTTCTAAGTATTCATTTAATACACTTAAATTTTCCAAATTATTTATAGCCATTGATATAACCCCGGACAACGCAGACGCCTGATGATAGATAGTTGGAAACATTGATTCTAATTCTGGATGTTCTGACGTTAGATTTAAATATAATTGACGACAAAAAATTGATGAAGCGACCCCTGCACCTGCATATTTTGAACGATCTTGGTATGAACTGTTGCTGGTTAAATCAAAATTTAATGATTCTTCAGAGCTATCACTGGACTCATCAAACACATCGTTTAACATTCTTGTCCATGACGCTCGCAATTTTCGGATTTCTCTAGCAGTTAATTTTAATTGGAACCCAGGAGGTTTTGGAATCGCTGTTAGCATCACATCAGTTTGATCTTCATATAAAACCGGTTTACCAAGCATCAGCGACCCTGGGTTATGATGGCTATTGGCAGCTGTGGTGGTGGTGTATGCAGTTGAGTTGGTATTGGTCAATTGTAATTGAGACGAGAAGGTTGATGAGAAGGTAGATGAGACTTCAGAGGATTTACTTGAAGAGATCGTTGAAAGTGCGGATGAAGGTCTTTTTTTAAAGAGAGGCATTGTAATTGTGTTCAAGAGAAGTTATTTAAGGACTGAATAAAATTTAAGGAATAGAATTGAGTTAAACTATATAGTACAAGGTATAGGAAAAGGCAATTAGAATTGAATATATATGTATATAAAAAATCAAGAAAAGATTTGGAGATATTTTCAGGAAATTGATGGGGTATATATATTGAAAATATTCAGTAACTGTTCAGGTAAACAATGGCAAGCAAAATAAAAGTACAGTATGTGTGTGAGAGACATCGCACTGTTCGGTAGTCCCGTTGGCTTGGAGTAGCAGCACATTACAGCAGCAATATAAAATTTAAAGTTGCATATTTACCTTGAAATTTTAATTTATTTAAATTGTAGATCAAACCATACTGCCTTATAGGGGTTCATGAACCCCCATACAGGCGCGCAAACACGCACACAGAACCTGAGATTGCGGTGTGTGGGATGGGATGTTTATTTCAATATTTAAAGTTTTATAAGGAAAGTCGAAAAAACGAAGATCCTGTAAGTAACTAATCAATTGCAGAAAAGTAATACAAGGTAATAGCAAGCAGTAATTGATATTAGTCAATCAATTGTATTTCATATTTCATATATCCCTTAATCAAGTTAAAATATCTGTGGGATGGATCGATCGATCTGGCAGAAATGTATATAGCTTGACCTTACTTAATTTTTCGCATTTGTAAACCTATTTCTAATCAAATGCATTAAAGGAGTAAAGGGAATTATCGCGTAGTGGCCCCAAAATTAAAAGAGAATGGAGTGACAAGAAACCACCTAATCACAACTCAGATGTTGTGGTATCTGCAATAGCAACATTAACGAAAAAATTTTTGAAAAATTTTCAAAATTTTCAAATTTTTCAAGTGGTGTCATTTTGTGATCTGATTTTTTCACATTAGCCGTAAACTGTCAAAAAAAAAAAAAAAAAAAAAAAAAAGACCACACGTCCTATGACTAACCGTACCATAGCCGGTGCTGGGGTTCCCCCAGCACCGGCTCCTCCACCAATGGTAGTATCTACCACCACCACAAGCATCACCACCACCACCTCCATCAGCTACTACCTACAATCGATGGTGGGTCCGATTTAATTGATTGTAATACTGCAATAGCAATTACGTTAATTCCGTGAATACTCTCGGTTCTTAGCTTACTCAATCCTTGTTTATGTCAGGCAGTTGCATTCGCAATTCCACTGAGAACCTAAAACTAAAAAGTCCATGTTTCTCATTCGTAACATTATAGTTAGATTTCATCTCAAATGATGAATCATAATGCCTGCCCGCCTGCTTGCCTGCTTGGCTTCCCGCCTGCCTGCCTTCCCTGTATGATGGAAATTATTAGTTAGGTCATTACTAAAAATAACGGTAACGCCTTAAAAAGATTGAAAAATTTTTCGGTGTGGCCAAGATCCTGCGTATGCCGATGAGATCAGGTTATGCAGATACAAGGGCCGCATCGCTCCGGCAGAAATATCGCTGGAGAGCCGACATCCAGTCCGGATTAATTCGTCTAAGAGCATGAAATAGCCAAACAAAAACAAATGGAAAGGTAAACAAATCAATAAATAAACAGATAAACATCACCACACTTTATCTAGATAGCGATTTTATTGTTTGAATTTCTTTTTCGTTTGGCGATTTTGGCTAACCGGCTTGCCCTTTGCAAAAATACCAAAATTTATGAACACACGATTTTTAACTTTCAATGGTCTTTTTTTTTTTTTTTTTTTTTTTTGACAAATACGAAAGTCTAGAGTTCACCTAACAATTGCCTAACTTTATCGGGCTCTCCTAATGCGTCACTTATTTATTTTAATCCCTGCCCTTTGAGAATGGAATTGTTCCTTCTAAGAATCAGAACAACCAGTGGCATAAAATTAGTTAATTAAATAATCAATCTAACAGGAATGACGGTAAAATTTCAATTTAGGAACATCCTCTGCCAGTGAATGGTCAATTAATCTAAAATCTCTCAAAATTTCTCAGTTAAAAGAAAAACCAGGAGCGTTGGCATCCGGTGGTATAGCTGAAATGTCAATTTCGCCCATTATAGCTGGACCGCAAAGTATGGTCAACGCGTTTCTTAAAAGTCATCGTCACTGTTGCAATATCTCAAAGGAGACGGTTACTGTGCTAACCAGGTAAAGCGATGCGATGTCTTCTTACTTGCCACCTGACGGAAAAACCCAAAATATTCAGACAGTATTCAGTCAGTAGCCGATGACGAAGTCAATACCCGATTGCCATAGCGGACACTTGCCATCTGGAAAAATAATATTATCAATATTGGCTATTTGATGGCGCCTGGCTGATACACTTTTTGCAGGGTATATTCCTAGTTAGCCTTGTCGGGGACGCGCTTGATCGCTTTCGATGAATACCCTGGGGAATCTAAATCCGGACCGTCAGCGAGTCAATAATTCATTTGAGGATTAAATTTAGATACTCACATTATTTACATCATCATGATAATAAATAACATGCTTGTTTAAGATTTCAATAGACACGCGCCAGTGACGCGGCTCACTGCTGAGATGTTCCTTTGATGAACCGGGGACGACAACAGAAATTTCAATTGCTAACTTCGATTCACGAGTGAATACTACTACATAATCGTTCGGAAGTAACCAATTTCAATGAACCTTTAGATAATGAAATATTGTCTATTATATATTTTGTCACTGACTGTAATCTCGGCGTATTAATTGTGGTCTGTGGTCATATCTGCCTCACCTAATGCTTATTCCAAAAATTTCATCTTGAGCATCTGCTGATGCTCTATTAAGGAATTCATTTTGGAGATTGCCGTCGGCGCTTAGCGTATTTGCGGCACTCGTACATGTAGTAGTTTTTGCGGGAAATACGACGTCATTTGATCCTTTTATATAAGAGAAAAAACAGCGCGGGCGCTTATTGGGGCGCTTAATAAGCATTAGGGGGTGACAGATTTTCCAGGGTGACCCTTCCTATGGAGACAGAGTCTACAATTGACTCGTGGATCCACCTCCATTTGCGGCAATCCTCAACTGTGATTGGCTGATTCCTTAATTGGCAAGGGGGTGGGGCGTACGGTAGCGCAGGTGTAGCTCCTTAAAAAAAAATGATTAAGTAATTGTCGGCCCAATTTTGCTACTGCAAATTTCCTAAGGATCATTTGGTGGTGTCAGGATAGGTTAATCAACAGATTACATTTTTTTGTTTTGTTTTGCCTCCTGTCTAACTTAACTAATAGTTATCTATCTAGTTATCTAATTATCCTATTCTATGGCACCATGATTATCCACTGTGCCTTTAGATATCAACCTACGTTTAGCCAGTATATTGATCTTAGTAAACGAATGGCCCTCGGTTCCCTGCTGGCATTATGGCGCTTAAATAGTTGATTTTGAAAAAAACACGTACTAAAATAAATTCCTAAGACAACAAAACAAAAAAAAAAGACTTAACGTTGGGGGCGTACCCCCGTGATTTTACCCGAATCGGGAAAACCCATTCACTGAATGTGGGTTTCTTGTCTGAAAAAAAAAAAAAAAAAATACATCAAGTCAGAGAAAAAAAAAATTCCCCCATAACTATCATAGTTATTGTTAAACCATCTTGATATTTGTTTGATCGTTTATTTCATCATAAATTATCACCATTATAATTTGATAAGAATTATATTATATCATTTTGTTTTTTCTTCTTTTTGTATGATCTTCTGATACAGCCTCTGGTTCATCTTTTTTTTTTCTCTTTTTTGTTGTAATTTTTTTTGATTTTTTTTCACCAGTTTTTTTTTTTTTTTATTATTATTTTTTGTTGATATAAACTCTTTTTCTGATTTATTTTTGTTTATCTTTTTTTTTTCTTTAATCTATTTTATTGGTTTTTTGACAGCTTAGGTTCTTTAATTCGTGTTATTATCCTTTTTCTTCATTTATTTCAATAATTGGGAACTGATTTAATTCGTTTGTTTACGGTTATCTATTCTATTTCGTTTTTATATTAATTTTGGATTAAAATGAGTGAAACCCCAATAGAAAAGCAACAGCCACAAGGGCAACCTCAAGGCCAACCTCAAGGCCAACCTCAACCCCAAGGTCAGGGCCAGAACCAACCCCAAGGCCCACCTCCATCTGGATCGGCACAACCAAGTGCCGCTCCAACTAATGAAATTGATGGAGTATCTCCTGCTAATGCAGTCGAGGGTGGTCGAGAAATCTCCAACAAAATATTGTATGTTGGTGGATTACCAAAATCAGTTACCGAAGATATGTTGAGAGAATTGTTTAATGTGACTGGTCAAGTTCAAAGTGTAAAGATCCTTTTTGATAAAAATCGCCCAGGATTTAATTATGCATTTATTGAATATGACAATACTCAATCAGCAGAAATGGCTAAACATACTTTGAATGGGAGAACTATTAATAATTCTGAAATTTCAATTAATTGGGCATTCCAATCACAATCTGCCACTAATAAATCAAATGAATCTTTTAATATTTTCATTGGAGACTTATCATCGGAAGTTAATGATGATTTGTTAGGTAAAGCATTTGCAAGATTTCAATCATTAACGTCATCTCATGTTATGTGGGATATGCAAACTGGTAGATCAAGAGGTTACGGATTTGTTTCATTTTCTGATCAACAAGAAGCCGAAAGTGCTATCCAAGCAATGAACGGTGAATGGATTGGCGGCAGACAAATCAGATGTAATTGGGCTAGTCATAAACAACAAATGATGAATTTTAATAATAATAATAATAATAATAATAATAATAATAATAATAATAATAATAATAGTAACGGTAGCAACCAAAGAAACTACATGCAATCTCCAAACAGCAATAACAACAATAACAACAATAATAATTTTATGATGGCTAATAATAACCACCAAAATAATTTCAATGGTAATAACAACCTTGTAAATAATGGTGGTTTTGGTAATGGCACCAACAATGGAGGTATCAATAATAGTACCAACAATAATGGACAAATTCCATTGGGTTTAGGACCAGTTCAAACTTATGATTATGTTCTTAGACAAACTCCAAATTGGCAAACCACAGTTTATCTCGGTAATTTGGCACATTTCACTTCACAAAATGATTTAATTCCATTATTGCAGACTTATGGTTTTATTGTTGATTTCAAATTTCATCCTGAAAAAGGTTGCGCCTTCATTAAATATGATAGTCATGAAAGGGCAGCAATTGCTATTGTTCAATTGAATGGTTATAGTTTAAATGGAAGATTAATAAAATCTGGATGGGGTAAAGATACTAGACCACCACCAAATATGCAATATCAAAATTATCGAGTTGTCTATGGACAACATAATTAATAGATAATTAGCAGAATCACAGTATACTACTTAATTTCTTATTTTTTTTAGGGACGAAGATCTCGTTGTAGTTTCGTTGTATAACGTGTAGAAACAATGGATATACAAAGTTGAAAGAATGTGATAGTGACTTGCATTTGGGAGCTCCCTTACATTTCCAACAGATAAAACAAGATTTAAATGGAAATGATATAGACAGTGACCGTGAGTACTATCGTAGTTCCTGCGACATATGGTAACTTTCAAATTAACTACATTAACGATGGCCGTTAGCCTTGGGCAACGGTTATTATCCGTTCAACTAACCTTTGGTAATGTGAAATTTGAGACAGTAATACAAAATTTGAAACAGCAATATATAGCAGCCACACCGCTAACATTTCAACATGTATGCATGAGCATCAGTTTACCAAGATCAAGTTAGTCAGCGGGTCGATCTCTGCAACAATCAAGAAACGCTTTCATCCACTATAAATATCGCCAATAATCAACAAAAAGATATTTTCTCGATTTAACTAATTATCAATTAAATAAAAACAATCAATAATAATTTTTTTAATATGCTTTCATTACAATACTTATTGCCAGCCCTCGCAGTTGTCGGTTCAGCTAACAGTGCTACTCCAACTAAAAGAGAAGTTCAAGTTCTTGAACCAAGAGATGCTTGGTCTGCTTACACTTCACTTCAAAACGGTAAAGCCACTTGGTATTACACCATAGGTGTTCCATCAGATTCATCAATTGATCCTGATAAAGTTACTTACCCATTACCTACCGCTAATGGCTTCGGTTCCTGTGGTCAACTCCATTACGATGGGGAAATGGTCGTCGCTTTATCTGCTAAGATTATGAACGCAGACTTCTGTAATAAGACAATTGATGTCACTTATAACGGAGTCACACAACAAGCTACCGTTGTTGATACTTGTCCAGGTTGTGAAAATCCTGCTGATATTGATTTGTCCCCCGCTGTATTCAAGAAAATCTCTGGTGATCTCGGATTAGGTAAAATTTCAGTCACCTGGACAGGGGGACAATAATTCTAATGATATTTTTACGATTTTGTTTTCAATAATACATATAGTTTATAGAGATTTTACTTAATACATCTGATGGAATTATAACTTGTAATTAGGAAAAAGCCTATAAGAAGCATCTCTATGATTTTCTCGATTACCAAACAATATACATTTCTGAGAAGAATTCTCACAGGATTCCTTTCCCTATTAAACTATAAAAACACAAGATTTTACAAGAATTACTATTGGGAATGTAATGGATTAAGTCATTTTATTGGCCATGACTATTGTGGAGTGGCCAACCGCGAATTAATGAATTGGTACCCTGACGTCATGCAGTCAAAAAGTCAGAAAAAACAAAAAAGTGAAACCAAAATTTTCTTCTCGCTACACCTAAATCAAAAAAAGATATTCTCTTTTTTTTTTTTTTGAAGTTGCCAACTTCTTTGATTGATTGAAACAATAAAATCAAACATTTATGTTTCTCTTAGTATTCTGGTTAATCAAAAGTGGACACTGCAATACTTCAGATTTTAATTCGCCAATAATTAATTCGACCAAGGATAGTAACGTTCGGTTCTGCTTAGTATTAACCGCATCATTAATTTGCTTATATATTCCAGTTAAATATTTATTTTATTCACTTCGCGGTCCACCTAGGGAAAGGAAAAATTATACTAGGGTTTATAAGAAATTTAGCAGTATAATAATGGATGGGTACGAGTACTTGACATCAAGAAAGGACAGTACAAATGTGCCACTCCGGAAATTAACTCAGAAAGCGATTAAAAGAGGTGGGAATATCGGTGGATTAATTAATGATGGTAATACTTGTTTCATGAATTGTGTGTTGCAAAGCTTAGCTTCAAGTAACAATTTTGTTCATTTTTTGTATGATGAAGTGGAATCCATTGAATCATTAAAAGGTGATGATAATGCAGATGATAATGGTAAAATTTTGAATAGACTTGGATTAAATTCTGTAAAGGATAAAAATTCTTATTTCATTTCGGCGTTGAATAATTTATTGACAAAATTAAATTCCAAGCATGGCGATAAAAATTCGGACTATTCAGTGAAGTACTTGCTTAAAAGAATGTCAAATGGATTTGAAAAACATAGCTTTTTAGGTTACAATCAAGAAGATGCTCAAGAATTTTTCCAAATATTATTGAGTAATATTGAAAAAGAATCAAAGGAAGTTACGAAGATGAAAAGAAGCAGCGATAAAGAAGAGATCAAAGAGGAATCAAAATATATTGAAGTTGATGACATCAATTTATTAAACCAGTCGAATTCCGAAAAATCTATTGGAGAATATTATGTCCCAGCATCACAAATAGATCCATTATTAATTGATTCAAACAAGAAAGCTTATAAATTTAGATTTCTTACACCAGCTGATGGACTAAACGTTGAAAGAATTGGCTGTTTACAATGTGGTGAAACGGGTGGGATTAGATATTCAGTTTCTTCAGGGTTAAGTTTATCATTGCCATCAAAGTCATATGGAGTGAGACCAATTATTGAATTAGATAGCTTATTACAACAATTTACTCAAAAAGAGATTATTGAAGGAGTTGAATGTAATCGATGTAGTCTTGAAATGGCTATTGAGTTTTTAAATGAACAAATTAATAAAGATGAAGTTAATGATTTCTTGAAAGAAAAATATAAAGAAAGAAAACAATGTATTGAACAAGAATTATTAAAACCTATAATTACTGATGAAGCTGCTAAATTATATAAAAGCAAAAATATTACTAAAAAGGGGAAAAAATCAAAACAAGGATTTATTTCTTATCCGCCTTCATTATTATCTATTCATTTTAATCGATCAGTGTTTGATATGGAAACTGGTTATATTAGGAAAAATGATTGTCGAATTAAATTCCCATCTAAATTAGATTTAAATCCTTATACTGGCAATTATAATGAAATTAATATAGATGGGAGATTTTCAATGAGAAAACAAGATGATATTATTATAAATAAGAAAAAAATTATTAGTGAGCAATTGGAGAAACTAAAAAAATTGAACGTTTCTAATAACGGCGAGCAATCAAATGAAAATTCGATTTCTCTGGACAGTTCAGAAGGTCAAATTGAATCAAATGAAAGTGTTAAAAGTATTGAAAGTACAAGTATCTTTGAAGAAACTAATATCACTGACAATTCTGATTTAGAAGATTCTATAACTGCAAAGCAATCATTAAGTGAAGAATTGAAAAATAAATTAACAGCATTAAATGAAGAATTGAAACAATTTTATAATCCAAAATTAATTTATAATTTAAAATCGGTAATTGTACATTATGGAACTCACAATTATGGTCATTACATTGCGTTTAGAAAATATAGGGGGGTTTGGTGGAGAATTTCTGATGAGAACGTTGAAGTTGTCACTGAAAATCAAGTATTAGAAACTCCTGGAATCTTTATGTTATTTTATGAACGACCAAATGAAGAAGATGAAGAATTGGAAAAAGATAACCTTGAGAATGAGGACGAGAAGGAGGAAGATATTAAAGTTGAAATTGATCCTGAAGTGTTGAAGAAAACAGAGGATAAGGAAAAGTTAGAAGAAACTGATGAGGACGATGACGATGAAGAAGATGAATTACCTGAATCAATTAGTGAAAAGGATAGAATAGAAACCATTGCAATTGCAACACCAAACCTATAATTATTTTATAAATTCTCATTGTGAATTCTTAGGACTTCACCAACTAAATAAAGACTACCGCATACCACAATTTTAGAATTTCTATCATCTAATAGTTTAAATAATTTTTGTAAGTTGGGTTCGATAAACAATTTACTCTCATCAACTTTATCATTAAAGCATTTCAAAATTTCTGACTTAATTATGTTGCAATCGTAAGACTTTATCCATGGCATGCCATCGACCCCGTTTCTATAATCAAAATTAGTCAAATAAATTTTACTGATTTTCCCGCCATTGATCAAAGGCTCCAATAACCCTTTCAAGTCTTTAGTTGAAGTTATTGACATAACTAACGTCACGTCATTTTCTCCATTTAAATATTTCGATAACTCAATTGCCGCAGAGTTGTTGTGAGCACCATCTAACAACACATTCTTTGGTGGTTGATTTTTGTCCCATTTGAATTGTATTTCCTGTAATCTTCCAGGCCATTTAGTTAAGGCAATCCCTTTTTCCACATTGTCTAGGTTAATATCGCCCATGTCATAATTCTGTTTTATCTTATCTATTATATTCAACGCAACATTGAGATTCTCATGTTGGTACTTGCCCAACAATGGCAACTTATCCAAGGTGATGGTTCCCAAATGAGGTAATCCAAACTGCAAAGAATTCTTGGTTGGTGCTTTAGTTATTAGCAACTCTGAATTTCGATGCGCAGCGATTCTTCTAAATACATCAAGGACTTTTACCTGGTTAGACCCATCAATTACACAGGGCACATCAGTTTTGATAATCCCTGCTTTCTGCTCAGCAATTTCTTCAATTGTATTGCCCAAAATGGATTCATGATCCATTGAGATCTTAGAAACCCCACTCACTAGCACAGTATCAGCAGACAAGACATTGGTACTGTCAAGTCTTCCTCCCAATCCAACCTCGACCACCGCGACTTCGCATCGCTGGTTTTTGAAAATTTCAAATGCTGTGGCTGTCAAAATTTCAAATTCTGTTGCCCCAATGTTGTGACCACTATTAACATGACTAACACGGTTATATGTGTCCTTGAATTGCGATAAGGACACGGGGGTTTCGTTTATGGTGATACAATCATTGATGGTGACTAAGTGAGGTGATGTGAATTTTCCCGTACGAATCTTCAGGTGGTTGAGGATGGAGGAGACATAAGAACAAATTGATCCTTTACCATTGGTGCCCGCGACATGAACTGCTTTCCAAGAAAAATGTGGATTGTTGAGATACTTCAAGAGTAATGAGATTCTAGTTAACCCTAAATCGATCCCCATTATAAAATAAATGAGATTGCTCTATAATGGAGACGGATTCAAACTTGAAAATATTTATTTTCGAGAGGTATACCAGCACAGCGGCCCAATAAACACTTCAAGGTGAATTATGAGCAAAAAATCTCTCAGAAATCCGAAGTATCCGTGATAGTTTAGTGGCTAGAATTTCCGCTTGTCGCGTGGAGGACCGGGGTTCAATTCCCCGTCGCGGAGTTTTCTTTTTTTCTTTCCACATATTTGGAAAAAGTAGAAAATGGAATATCTTTTTTTTTTTTTTTTTTTTTTTTATTATGAAATTGTTTTTTTTCAGCAAATCAAAGTCAATTCATTTAATCATGATTCGAATGTTCAAATCCAGTTTCCACACTACCGCGTCGTTAAAACATGAAAACCCCTTGGTAAGCAAAAAAATTGCTCTTTCCTTTTCGATGATGTCAGCTAACCAAATTTAGGGCCTCCCGAAGATACCACGGATGGCTAGAGGGTTACCAGTGAAACAATCGATCCCTGGTGTCTCGAAGATAATCCTAGTTTCTTCAGGCAAAGGCGGTGTAGGAAAATCGACAATCTCCGCGAACTTATCATTAGCTCTTGCCTCTCATGGCAAGAAAACTGGTTTGTTAGACGTCGACATCTTTGGGCCCTCTATACCGAAACTTTTCAACCTTCATGGTGAACCAAGATTATCCACTAGTGGGAAGCTATTACCCAAGATCAATTACGGGGTCCCGACAATGTCAATGGGATACTTGATTCCCACTGAAGAATCTGCCGTTGCCTGGCGAGGTTTAATGGTTATGAAAGCATTACAACAATTATTATTTGAAGTTGAATGGGGAAAATTAGATTTTTTGGTTGTGGATATGCCGCCGGGAACAGGAGACACACAATTGACAATTGGACAACAATTGAAAGTCAACGGGGCGGTTATCGTGTCAACACCTCAGGACATTGCGTTAATTGACGCCAAAAAGGGCATCACGATGTTCAATAAGATTAAAATCCCCGTGGTTGGCTTGGTTGAAAACATGAGTTATTTTATCTGTCCTAATTGTAATCATGAATCTCATGTATTTGGAAATAATGACGGGGTTGCCAAAGAGGCTAGCAAGCAAAGAGTGGAAATGTTGGGTTCGATCCCATTGAGTGAGGAGGTCTGTGTTCAGTCGGATATGGGGGTTCCTATAATGATATCAAATCCTGATTCTCAAGTAGCTGAGATTTATAAAAGTATCGCTGAGAAGGTGATTACTAAGGTATAGCGGGCGCGGGCAATATACATGCCATTTTTTGTGTAACATTTGGCTAACATGAATATGTCGGAAAAATACCATCATCAAATTTTAGCACTTTTCACCTATATTAATTAAGTAAGGAATAATGTTTATTAGGACACTATTTATTTTATTGGTTTTGGTTTCAATTTCTCATCAAGTTGATAATGAAGAAATTGGTTCTGTCACCAACAATGATATTCAAGAATTGATTAGAGCTAAAGTTGTCGACCTTGATACTGATCTTGGTATCCCAACGGTTCAACAAGTTGAGACTACTGCTGATGATTTATTACTTATTGATGGTGCCGAAGACGATGAAGATTATTATTATTATGATGAAAATACCGGAGAACCAATGATGTATGAAGATGGGGAATATTACGATGAAGATGAGTACGGTGAAACAGAGTATGAACAATATGACGAAGATGACGAATACGGAGAAGAGCAAGAATATGATGAGGATGATGATGATGATGATGATGATGATGGTGATGAAGAAGACGCAGAAGAAGAAGAGGAAGTTACCTATGCTAATGTTAATGGTGATGCGAAAAGCAGCTATCATAAAGGATACTTAGATGCTTTGAGAGATTATACATTGAAGTATGATAGATTTTTGAAACAATTGGATAAGGTTAAATTTAAGGAACGTAATAAGGACATTAATTCAACCACTACAATTTTTTATGAGAGCCCTTCTACTAGTCATGAATATTCAGTTGATAAACATAAAGGTGAAGAAATCACGAGTGTTGTTTACATTGAAGCAGTTACCACAACCACGGAACTTGTTATTGTCACTAGTTTCCCAACTGCTACCCCAAATGATAATAAGCCAATAGAAGTAACCACTACAATCGATAATGAATCTGAGTTTCCAATTGTTAGAGCTGCTGGATATGAGGCGGATGATTTCAAAGTGGCAACAGATATTCCAACTATTACTCCAACAGCTAGTCGAACAACAAAGATTGGACCCATAATTAGCAGTACCAGTGGCCATTCATATGATGCTACTTTTCCAGTTTCAACTAATTTAATTTCTGAGAGGACAGCCAATGCCATTGCTAGTACCACCAGTTCTTTGAATGAAACAGTTATTGATATTAGTGAAGACGTTATTGATATTAATGAAGTAGTTATCGATATTAATGAAATGTATTTTGATGAAGATGAAATCAAAGAATCATTACCTTTGGTTGTACAAATTAGTGAAGGTGAAACGAGTTTGTCATTTTGTGAAAGATATTATTATTATTATATAGTATTATTTATAACGTTTATTATAATCATCTGAAGTCAAATACGATTCAAAATGGTAATATACAAAAAAAAAATATACATTTTTCCTAGAAACCCAATAAAAATAAAATAAAATATGAAGAATAAAATAATCAAAAAAATATAAAAGAAAAGTTTCATAACAACATTAAACAAGGTGCGTAAAAAAAATATAATGACAAAATTAAATCAAAAATATATAGATAGATGTACTATTATTATTTTTTTTCTTCAGCAATGTCGGTTTCAACTGAAGTCAATTCCTCTTCTTCCTCTTCCCCTTCAACCTCTTTGTTACTGTTGATTCTTTTCAATTTATCAATTTCTTTTTGTTTGTTGACCTCCACCCAGTCATCCACCTTATTCAAATTCGAGTCAAAAATTTTAATGATGTTAGCAAAAGAATCGAGGGATTCCTTAGCTAAAATTAAAATTTTTCGATTGGTGAAATTAGGATCAATTGATTTGAACCGCAAGAAATTCGTTACCTCGTTGTTAGCCGACACAGTGCTATCAGCTGGAGAAGCAGGAACTGAATGGTTTTGAATTAATGGAGAATGTTGCAACATTGGAGAATTAGCAGGGGAGCCAGCAGCGGAATTCATTGGAGTAGTTTCAATTGAAGTATTCAATGCCTTTGATAAATTCTCCGGCAATTTCAATAAAACATCACGGACACTTGACCTTGCTGGTTCAGGCAACGAATTCCCCGTGAATTTTGAAATTATAGTGACTGCCTTTTTGACAGTCACGACAATATCTTTTTTAACTTGACTTAGCACCATTTTTTCGTCGACCTTTTGCCTCTTGCTGCTGTTAGCAGACGATGCGTTTAACTTTCTTTCCTTATCAGATATTAGCGATTGTAAAGAATCGACCCCATCAATTAATCTAGTATTTGCTAATTTTAATATTTTAAGTAATACTTTCAAATTTTTTTTACTTTCAATCGAGACATTCAAATTAAAATTTTGAATCTTTTGTTGCTGTGTTAAAATGTAACTATTCAAATTATTTTGTTGAGCTTTCAAACTTGAATTAGGGAACCGTCGTTCCCACTTTTTGACAATCGGTATTGCTTTTTTTTCAACGTATTCCGCACCAACTTTAAAAGTAGGTGAATAATCCTTGGATGATTGATAATAAGCTGACACTGTGTTAAAAAATTTTTGTTGGTAATTGTGGCCCAGCTGCTGTTGGCCATCCTGCTGACCCGGTGGGGGTGGTGAATCTGACGTTATTGAAGATGTCGATGAATTCTTTAATTTCCCCAATGCTTCAACGGCAACCATAAAATCTTTTGTATCGGCATAATCTTCTTCAATGTCACTTTCTATCGTTGCCTCATCGTCATTATCAGATTCTCCCCTGCTACTGTCTTCCACATCATAATGTCTTTTCCTCAAGTTACCAGTAGTCCGACCATTCTCCACTGATGTTGAATCACTCGCCATTATTAAAAGCAAGCAATAAGCAAATTAAAATGACACGAGAAATTGGATAACCAGAAAAAAAAAAAAAAACAGTAAAAAAAAAAGACCCAGAACAAAAAAAAAAAAAAAAAAAAAAACACCGCAGATCAATCAGACCAATTTATAATATTATTATATATACGTGAGATAATTATTTTGACTTAATTTCCAAGATCCCCTGAAATCTTATGAAAATAAATTAAAATAAAATATATTAAATTGTCGATTATGATTAAATTGAAAAGAAGAAGAAGAAGAAGAAGAAGAAGAAGAAGAACAAGAAATATCAAAGAAAAAAGCAATTTGAAATTAATGGTGTTTTTTTATTTTTTGTTATTTTTCATATGATATATATCCCCAATATTGATGAAATTGAATTTTTTTCTCCCTAATTACCTATTTTTATTTTTTTTTTTATTTTTTTTTGTTGTTTAGTGTTGAAAAAGTAAAAGTAAATGTTGAGTTTTCCATGTGAAGACGGGAGTTAAAGCATGAGGAAGCCACATCAACTGGCATATAAAAGCATGAAACTGCATTAAGGGGCATCCACACATCAAAAAATTAAAAAAAAAAATAAAAAAAAATAAAAAAACATAAAAAAAAATAATAAAAATAAATACCACAGGTCACGTTTCATCTGGTTTCTTTTTAGTTAATTAGTAAGTATTTTTGTATTATCATCATCACATGACTTAAGTGTGACCGGCATCGGAGACGGTATTAATGAAATATTTTCTTTATATGAACTATTTCGAGGTGATACAATATTATCGAATCGGATTGATTGTCAAATCGGATTGATTTTCAAGTCGGATTGTTGATTATAGCAGCAAAAATGTTTCATAGAATAATACCAAGACAGATAAAACTAATAAGATTACCTATATATCGCCAAGTATTGCCATTGACCAGATCTTTTCCTCGACAGCTACAGGCTCGTTGTTGGAGAAATGTGCGGTTGATGAGTAATGCAGCGCCGTCACTAGCAGCTGAAAATATCAATGTCAATAACGACCTACTAAATTCAAAAATATATAGAGATGCCAGACTACCAGCAAATCAAGACGAGTATGAACTATACGAGGATATTTATAATTTGATTATCGATCGAATCTTGCCAAATATTCAAGAAGATGGTGGTGATATGGAATTTCGTGGGTTTAATTTTGATAACGGCACCGTCTATGTTAAATTAGCTGGTGCTTGTACTTCGTGCTCAATGAGCGAAACAACTTTAAAACACGGAATTGAAAATATGTTGACTCATTATATCCCTGAAGTCAGTACCGTCGAACAGGTATTTGATCCTGAGGAGGAAATCGCAATGTCAGAGTTTGCAAAACTTGAGCAAAAATTAAACAAGCTGAAGTCTCCCGAACAATAATTTATTCAGTCCTGTTGGATTTTCTTTTCATGCTCTTTTAGTAAATATTCGCCTAAGAATTTTAATGGGTCTTTTGGTCGCTCTTTTGTAACTTGTCTCATTCCTTTTAACAAATACGGAGTTATCTCTTGATTTATCCATTGTCTTAACGGTGCTCCCCCAATAACTTGAGCTGGAGTTACATTCGATGGCAATTCGGGAACCTTTGGCGCTTTGACTTCATGTCTGATCTCTGTCTTTGCCTCTCTTGCCTCTTCCTTGGGCTCTTCCTTGGGTTCTTCCTTGGGTTCTTCCCTAGGTTCTTCCTTGGGCTCTTCCTTCGGCAGTTCCTCTCTTATTATAGGCGGTTCACTAGTTGCCTCAGAAGTCTTGGTTGCCTCTACTGGCTCCGAATCAACGATGCTTCCAATGTCCATCTTAATCTACTGAGAAAACAAGATACTCTACTGTTTGAAAAAATTGAAAATTCAGCGCGTATTTTTTATTTCTATATACATGCGCGAACTCACGCCCCGCCCCGCCCACACGCTCGTAACAAAAATTATAAATATATTAATTAAATCAAAACTTCTCTTCTATAAATTTCAGATCATTATAACTACTTATTCTAAAACCCCATCTTGCAAAAATTGTAAAGATCCCAATTCTCCAACCTCCATACAAGCTTTCAACTCCGACGTTATCATTATGAGGGTTATCTTTCTTCGAGCCATGATAAATTGCGTTAAATATCGTATCGAATATTCCTGAATATGGAGCAAACTCCACAACCAAATCAGATTTCGTCACTTCCAATCCATTGGAATCATTTAATCTTAAATTGCCATTACGATTTATTAAATAACTCGTCTGTGATTTCCGTAAAATTGTTTCCATTGGTAATTTGAAAAATAATTCAATCAATTCCGTCACTATCCTGACAAGCTCATATAATACACTTGACGAATTTATTTGGAATTTATTCATGAAAATTATTGGAATAATATTTTTAATAAAATTATTAATAAATGAATGCAATGCCGTTGGGAAAATTAATTGAATTGGACAAAAATATGAGGTCAATAATTTAATATTTGCTCTTAAACTTCTCTTTGTCTTGTTGTTTGTGATAATCAATTTAGTTCGTATCAAGTCCAATGGAGCTAGAATTATCCCCGTAGTCACCGCGGCAAATATTATTAACCAAAGAGATTTGAAAGGATCTGGCGAATAATTAATATCAATAATATAAGGGTCTGGTATCTCCAAAAATGGTGAAAAAAACCCAGTCAACCATGATTCTAACGTGGCTGATAAACCTTGATAAATGTATGAAATGTTAGTAGCTTTCCATAAACTAGTAGTACCCTCTTTAGCTAGGATCGATGACATAATATCAACAGTGTTCAACGATAATGGTTGAATGTAATTTGTGTTTGTTGTGTACAAGTCGTCATCTTCTTCTTCAACTTCTTCTTCCTCTACCCTTCTTGGTGGCGATTTCTTTGTAGGTGATGCTTCAGTGAAGAAAAAATCAGCGCTTTCACTATTATCAAGATCACTGTAACTATCAACAATTTTCGGTTTTGTCCGCTTAGCTTTCGGCTTCTTAGTCATCGATAAATCAAAGCTACCGACTTCAACTAACAATCGAACCACATCAAAAGGTTGATTCACAATCACTTTCAAATAATTTTGAATTATTCGACGGAATAGCCCAGTGAATACTTCCGATGATCCATTCCATAATTCTTGATTCGACTTATTGCTCAATATCGATTGATTTCTTATGCCAAAATTTATATTATGTGATGATGACTTTGATGGATGGATCTTATTATTGGTGAATATTGAATCAATGATTGGTTTCCCACCTTGATCTAACACGCCAATCCCTGGTTTATAGGTGACTAAATAGCCACCATCAAAGGAATCTGCGTCATAGTATGGTCGTAGTTCTTTAGTCATTTTGACAACACCAATGGTAAGGCTTTTCTCCTATTTCTATCCTACCATAGATATCAAAAAAAAAAAAAAAAAAAAAAAAGATTCAGTTAGGGGACATCTGATCAGAAAACGGCAAAAAAGGTTAACTACGGTCACGTGCACTTAATCAACAACATTGATTTGCAGCCCATAAAGGAAAATTTATAGACACAATCGACATCAAAATATTATCGCGAATTATAATCAGCAGAGCCACGATTTAAGATGGATCCATTCAATCAAGTTCAGGATGACTGTGAGGAACAAGTTAAGAATTTGAAATCTTTCCTTAAAAATTTGACTGCAGAAATCAGCCAGGATGAAAGATTAGATTTTAATAATCAAATTGGAGAATTGAATGAAACTATAGAGGATTTGAAAGAATCTATTGAACAGATTAAAAGCCGACCTGAGTTATATGGGAACATGAAGGGATCAGAGATTACCAGGCGAGAAGCAGTAGTTAACTCGTTGATTGGACAATACGATGAAATAAATAGTACGTGGCAGGAGAAGAGTAGTAGTAACAGCGGTAAAATGGGCACTACTGATAATCCATTCTTAAGTTATGATGAAGTAAATGATAACGAGATACACTCCGAGCAAAATAATAATATTTTACAGCAGCAAGAGTTACAGTATCAGGACGTACAATTAGATTCAGTGTATGATTCAGTTCAGCGAATTAATCAACAAGCCAGAATGATGGGCAATGAATTAGAAGATCAATCGCATATACTTCAAGAGTTCGAACATGATATAGACCGAACTCAAGGGAAATTGAAAAAGGGGGCCAAAAGATTAAGAAAAATTATTGAAAAAAATCGTAGCTGGTTAAGTGATTGTTGTATAATGGTACTTATAGTTGTTTTAATTATATTGTTGGTTATGATTGCAATAATATAGGTGGGCAAATAAATAAATCAATAAATAAATGCATTTATTCTTATACATTGATTTATCGTATCTCATAATTAGGTGATTATTTGTAACGTCGTTGTCCTGGTTGACGATGCTGGGAAGCCATGTCTTTTTGTATGCTTGTTACGTTGCCCTGGTGCCTGCAGATGGAATTAGAGGATCGCTAAGGTTTGAAAGCCCTGGCGATCGCTACCCCGGTGTCGCGAGATCCGAGGTAGAGCCACTATGGAAATTTCACTATGGGGTATAAGGGAAGATACGGAGTATACCGGGATATTCCACCATATTTGTATGGTGATTTCCGGTGGTGACCTGCCTTCCATAGTACTTAATACTTTTTAATAGTCTCGGTGAAATCCCGAAAAAAAAAAAAGAGCAAAAAAAAAAGAAAAAAAATCATACCATTCTACAAAAAAACAAAAAAAAAAAACGCTAACTCACATACATAATCAACTTGTGTGATTGCCTGACATTTTTTTTTCTTTTCTTATTTGTTTCATTTCTTTCGCAACTTTTTTTTTATTCTCTCAAGTGATATTTGCTTTTTTGTCTTCAAATAACCAATACTGATCAATCAATCCATAATTCCTTGTTTCCTTGTTTCAAATAGAAAAAAGAAAAAGAATATAGGAGAGATTCAATCGAAGCTAAGTTAACGGTTGTTGTTTATTATTAATTCTATTCTTCTTTTTTTTTTCTTTCTTTTTGCATCCATATCATATCCATATTTAAACCTAGTCTATCCATATTCATCCGTAATAAGCCAAAATAGTTTGTTTCAGTAATTAACCTTTCATTCTTCACTTGTCCTGATTAATTAATACCAACATTTTTTCGTGATGCCGGAAGACGATTACATCAAGTACACTTCAACGCCTTCAAATAAACATAGAGGTAAACATCATATAATAATAGTCGGAGCAGGGATCGTTGGAGCATGTATTGCTTATTATTTAGTAAAACATCCATCGTTTGATCCCAAGAATCATTATGTTACAATTATTGAGTCTAAACGAGTTGCTGGTGGTGCTAGTGGTAAAGCCGGTGGGTTACTTGCTCTTTGGGCTTTCCCTCAACAAATAGTGCCGTTGTCATTTCAACTACATCAAGAATTAGCTGAAGAATATAATGGAGAAAACGTTTGGGATTACCGTCGACTAACAACTGTGAGTTTGGAAGGAGATTTACAAAATATATTAAGCAATGAAGAATCTGATGATGATGAAGAGTATCAAAATAGTAATAATCATAATAATAGTAACGGTAGCAGGCTGGGGAGACGTCAGTCGGGGGTTGGGGAGGTTTATGAAGATGAAGAAAATTATGTGTCACTGCGTAGCAGTAAACAAAGTTTGGATCAAAGCATAAACTCTGAAACAACTGATCTCAGTTCTCATGTGGGTGAAGTGCACAATAGCAGCGGAGTGGAAGACAGCGATGAAGAATATGATGATGCTGATGACTACGATGAGGATTATGATGATGACGAAGAATACGATGATGATGAAGACGATGATGACGAAGATACGGGCAAAGAAGAAGGTGCATTCAGTAGGAGAGGTAAAAGTAAACGTGGAACCGCTACAAATTCTAGTCATTTACCGACCGATTTAAATTGGATAAGGCAAGATTCAATACGAGATTGGTCATTACTTGGAGGTAAAGACACAACTGCCCAAGTTCATCCATATAAATTTACAAATTTCATTTTGAAAAAAGCTATAGAGTCAGGATCAGTTGAGTTAATAATAGGTAAAGTTAATGAAATTTTATTTTCCGAAACCACTGGTCAAGCTGAGGGAGTGTCGTACATCCCATCAACTGCCCAAGATGAAGCTAATCACAACACTACCCCAATAGAGTTACAAAGTAATCAGGTTGTCTTGTCAGTTGGCCCGTGGACTTCAAAGATATTACCAGATTGTCCAATCTCAGGGTTACGAGCTCATTCTATTACGATTTTACCACAAAATGGAGTTATGGTTTCTCCGTATGCTATTTTCACCGAATTGAAAATTGCTAAGAATTCATTTATATCCCCGGAGATGTATGCTCGGAAGGATGAAGTTTATGTTTGCGGTGAGGGCGATACTTTAGTTGATGTCCCAGAGACAACTGATGACGTTCAAGTGGTAAATGAAAAATGCGATAATTTATTTCGTTATGTGGGGAAATTATCGCCAAATTTGAAAAAAGGAAGAATATTGAAAAGACAGGCTTGTTATTTGCCAGTTTTGGATGTTCCAAGTAGTAGTGGTCCTTTGATTGGTGAAACAAACGTGCCTGGATTGTATTTAGCTAGTGGCCATTCTTGTTGGGGGATAAATAATGCTCCGGGAACTGGGAAAGTTATGAGTGAATTGTTGTTGGATGGGGAAGTTACAAGTGCTGATATCAGTGCATTAGATCCAAGTCTTTATTTTGATGCCAGTATTTGGTAAACGAATTGCTGACAATCTAGAGTGATAGTATATGAAAGAAAGCAAAAAAAAAAATCAATAAAATAAGAAAACGTCAAAAAAAAAAAAAAAAATAAAAATTACCTTGACTATATAATTTTAATAAGAGAAAACAGAGCAAAGAAAACAAGGTTATTATAATATACACACAAATATATATTTTTATTATTTGTTTATTTATATAAAATGTGCAAAAGAATTTTTCGTTCGTTTTAAGTATGCAATTTTTTTTTTGATCTTATCTTACTCATGGTCGTTTGCTTATGGCAGCAATTGCGGCAGCAGCAGCAGTAGATGAATTTTGATGTTTATGTTTAGTCATGTTATTAGCATTACCATTCTTCTTATTCTTCTTATCATACGATAATCTCTTCTTATTCTTCGCTGTTTCAACAGTCTTCTTTTTCGGCTTCAATAACTGCTTCGCTTTAAATAGACACTCAATCCATGTAACTTTTGCATTCACTTCAAAATTTATCGCCAAACGTTTATGATCATGAGGGCTTAAAAACAACAATGATTTTTTATCAAACAACTCCAACAATAAATAACCCGTGTTCTCATTTTCATCAAATTCATAATCATATAATGAAATCTTGTTGTCAGTTAGTGTAATCTCAAACAACTTATTGTTCAAATCAATCGATTGTAAAATAAATAATCGACCATGAGTCGTAATTATCATAACTTCAGGCTTTGAATAGTAATCAATGATATTGGCGTTCTTGTTAATAATTTGATTTATTGATTCATCGTTAAGATTCAATTTCATCCCGTCTCCATTACCATCATTTTTAACTAAATCACCGTTGGTTTTAGCAATATTAGCAAAACTTAATTCACTAACAACAATAGTGTCTAATTTGATTATTCGCTCATCTGGTTGTTGTAATAGTTCAACGATTATCTCTGGGATCGATTCATTAAGTTCTTCGGCAACAAATTCTTCATCATAATATATCACCGGTGATGAGGTTACGCTATTGTTATTATGACCATTGATTTGCAAGTTTCTAAGAAACACGTTGGTCGGTGATAAAACTTCATTGTTGGTTACTGAATCATCTAATAAATCTGACAGCTTCGTTCGATTATGAAACAAGTTATTGTTACTACTGGTCAAGCTACCACTAGATTCAATAGGTATAGTTGGTAATGATAACATTGAGCTATTGCTATCGGTAATTGTACTTGAACTATCCGTGGTCTTCAATCTCATCATCGCATATGGATGGGTACTGCCATTTTTACTAGTGCTTGCAGAATCATTTTCTGTGGTTCCCCCATTCAATAAATTCTTAACCCTAAATTTTTGAGCATTTTGAATGGCTTCGCTGGCTGCACTAATCTGCTTCTCTGTCTCTTCCATCCTACTAGTCTCTTTAAGAAAATTCACCCCAAGTTTATCCAATGGACTAATTATATCTGCATTTCCTTTGTCAATATCTAACCCCGATTTCAAATTAGGCAATGAATACTTCGGTTGAAGCGTGTTCATGCTTGGATGTCTATAACTATAATAATCATCATTGGCATTGCTACTGACCTTTTGATGATTCAATTGTATTTGCTTTTGTAAAACTTGTGAATGATCCATTAATACTGGCCTTTGAATGTTTTCTGAAGAACTCGAAACTTTCCGTGATGATGATTCAATTGAACTTGGACTGGATGGTTGTGATAATGATATACTCGTCGCTGACGATAATGGCTGGCCAGGCTTCCCATAATGGAAACTTAAGCTACCAGATTGTAATTTCAATTGACTTGAGATTGAGTTACTTGAATTTTGCTTTTCGTGGTGATTCTTAGATTGACTGACTTGTCGACTACTTGGCATTTGGAATGGTGATTGTTGTTGAATTGGTGACCCTGATCCTGGCTGGGGTTGCTGAAACTGATATGGTTGTGGGATTGGCTGTAATGGTGACTGACTACTGGGTTGGAACCTTTGTGATGGTGGTGAAGGTGTTACTGTTCCTGATGATACCCCGTTGCTATTGCCATTACTAATGTTGTTATTGTTATTACTACTTCCAATGATTTGACTTGGCCCACTAACATTTCTTATACCAATTCCAGTTGGCGTACCGTTATTACTTGGAGAAGCCGTAGTAGGAGTTGTAGCAACATTATTATTATTGTTGTTGTTTGAATTAATTGTATTGTTTGATGTCATACTATTATTGGCATTGTTAGTGTTTATTGATGGTACCCCACTTCGTTGAAACTGACCAATTTTAGGCGGATATTTATTACTTGCCGTTGAATGTTGAAACCCTTTCTTTGGGGAACTCCCTGACATCATATGGTTCGATGATGGTACATAGGTACTATTAATTATATCCAATGTCTTTGATGATGATGTCTGAGGTTTCTTATAGAAATTTTGCTGTTTATGAATAACTGCTGGTTTTGGAGTCTTGTCTAGTCCTCCCGGCTTTTGCTGATATATTCTTGGATCATAAGCTTCAATCATTGGGGGATTTCTTTTCCAAATATAATTAAAGTCTGTCCAGGGGACTCCTTTGAAAAATCCATGATTTTGAATATCAGTTATCTTATAACGACCCTTTGGATCTAATATTAATATATTCATTATAAGATGCTTAATAGGTTCAGGAATATAAAAACTTGGAAATTTATAATCAAGACTAATAATTTTTTCAAAGGTCAAGTATTCAGTGCTACCTTTAAATGGTGGTACCCCGACGATAAATTGATATAGTATACACCCAATTGCCCATATATCACTTTCAAAGCCACATTCATTATTCTGTAATAATTCCGGTGAAACATATTCAGCAGTTCCCACAAATGATGCTGCACTGTCTTTACTAATGGTATGACTTTGTCCATTAAATGACACCGGTGATTCCATCTTTGAAGGATCATCATGTTCATTTTCATCAACAATTTTCGCAGCCCCGAAATCTGTGATCATCAATTTCATATCATGATTCAACAATATATTTTCAGGTTTTAAATCTCGATGTATAATCCCTTTTGAATGCATAAATTTTATAGCATCAACTAATTGAACCATGTAATACCTCGTTGAAACTTCATTCAATGAGCCCAACTTTCTGATCAATGAAAGTAATTCTCCATACTCTGCAAAATCTATAACAAAAAATAATGATGATTCATCTTGAAATGTATAATATAATGTCACAATACCTGGATGATGGCCAAGTCTATTCAATGTTTGCTTTTCAATGTTAACGTACTTGATTTTTTTCTCTTTAACTATATGATTTTTCGATAATATCTTGATTGCAAATACTTTTCTTGTGTAAATATCTACAGCCTTATACACCGTCGAATATGAACCTTCTCCTATTCTATTTCCAAATTGAAAATCTTTGGCAGATTTACTTCTAGTAGGTGTTGACATTGTAACTCATTAGGGGAAATGATTGTTGTTATTGTTCAGGTTATAAAACAAGCAAAATAAAAGTATTCTTTTTGATGAATCCCCCACAATCCCGTCTCAGGATGCTAATTTAAATAGATTTTACTTTCTTCGCGGTAAACAAACAAAAGCTTGGCTTGTGATTTTCTGTTTTTGAGCTTTTAGGGATTCAACGAACGACAATTTGATAGGGGGAAAAAAAAATTTAAAAACTAATTCAAAATTCCAACCGAATGTAAAGCCAAGCTGAAATTGCGGATAAAAGTATCGTTGGCTCTTCTCCAATACCTCAGTGATAGTAATAATTTTTCCTCGAAGATTAAACGGTGTTTTTGCTAGTGTGGTATTCTATTCTTTTTTCAAAACAAATCAGAGAGAAAAAAGAATCAAAAAAAAAGAAAAAAAACCACACACAAAATTTTAGACTAGAAATCAAAATAAATTAGATGAAACTAATCCTGGTGGTCTCTCACTCGATATTACGCTGGTTTAATTTATCCTTTTAGCAAGAAAAAAAAAGAAAGAAAAAATAAAGGCAGTTCAGATCAGAAAGAGGTAAACTAGGTTAAAACACTACCACACTGAAAATAAAAAGTTTATTAATAGGCATTTATAGAGTGTCACGTGCATAAAACAACCGTCGGAATTATGCGACCATGTTATTTCCGTCAACATTAATTCAACCAAAATATTACATAGACATGAGATTAGGAACATTTATAATACAGGAATATCGATATTTTAATTATTTGAAGTTCAAGTATAGCTCTGAGGTTGTTCAGAGTTGTTGTTTGAAAGTAATGGTGTTTGCTCATCATTGTGCACAGCCGCACCATCAACTAGAATGGTTAGTAGTTTGTATTCAAACGAGAAACAAGAGAGAGGGAGAAAAGCGAAAGCCATTTTATGTCGCAATAATTCCAAAAAAATAAATGTATATTCATTAATAGTAATAATAATTCTCTAATTTAATAGTACAAATTGAATGCTTGCATCCATCATAATGACCCTGAAAACAGCAAAGAAAGATCGCATTAATAGCAACATAAAATGAGCAGTTGATATTCGTTCCTCTCTTTTCGTTTCTATTCTTTTAACTGCTTTTCTTACTCTTAGCCTTAGCCTTTTCTTTCTGTGCTGATTTCACCAACACTGAACCAATAAACACAGTAACCGCTGAAGCACCAACTGCCAACAAGAGGGCAGGGATTCTAACAGCCCATTCTCTTGGTAAGAAAAATTGTTGAATGAATGAATCATCATCAATAAATGGTAAAACAAATGTCCATACGGTATAATAAGCAAATACAACAGTTGCAACACCAAGCATTGCAAGTCCAACCAATTGATCAAAAACAGCCTGAATTAGTTTTGATTAGTGTTTCCCACTTGCTGAAATAAATATCTTTATTCTATTTACTTACCATTATCTATTATTATGTAACAGCCCTTTCCAGTATGCTCTGCTAATAATTTCAAATTTTGACCAAGTTGTCAAACTTTTTGTTAGCTGTATTGTTTTGAAAAATAACGAAGGATAAGTGTCACCCGGCGTGCAACTTTTTAATGACCCAACGAAATGGATTCTTTGAAGAATGTCATGTGATTATTGGGTTGGTCATTTCACCCCAAAAAATTTTTATTTATTATATCAAAATTTGTTTGTATACGGGCCGAAACGACCTACATTAAGAGAATAATTCGTTGATTTGAGGTTTTTTTTTTTAATAAAATATTTATCTCATCTCATCTCATCAAAATGGGTGATAGTAATAACCAAACTGAATCCACAGTTAGTGTTGGAAAACCCACTCAACCCTATAAAGCAGTGAATAATGGCAAAGAAAAGATTTC
Source organism: Saccharomycopsis sp. KB-2023a (assembly GCA_030450195.1). Lineage (NCBI taxonomy): Eukaryota > Fungi > Ascomycota > Saccharomycetes > Ascoideales > Saccharomycopsidaceae > Saccharomycopsis > Saccharomycopsis sp. KB-2023a. Next base: position 33,992 of record JASJSC010000052.1, on the reverse strand, counting down.
TACTGGTTCTGATGACTTTGATTCAAGCACTTTAGTTAACGAGAATTTCCATGACAGAAAATTAGATAATCTGGAGTCAGCAGCAGCAGATAATGTATCAGTGGCATCAGGAACTTTAGTTGATAGTGATGGACCAAGACGAGTGATGTATATGAATGGATCATTTGATAGTGACCCACAGTCATTTCAACATCATCACGAACAATCGAATGAATTACTACAAACGCAAATATCTCAACTTCAATATAATAATAATCGAGTAGCATTAAATAGAGCAATCACATCAACCGTACAGATATTGAATGACTTACAATCTGAAAATAATTCAAGAAACTTACTTTACCCACTTGATTATAATATTGAGAATAGTGAATTAAATGATTTGAGATCACTTCGAGCATTGCAAAGAAGAACTACTTTTGAATCATTACATCATAATAACGAAGATCATTATGCTGATCGAGAATCCATAACATCAATTCAAAGTAGCAATAGCAGTGACAACGCGACAGTGTTCAAAGTTTTGAATTTGGATTTGAAAAGAACTGGTAATAGTGGCAACTTGGTTGGTAACTTGGATCCAAAGGCAATTGCTAAATTATTAGAGGAAAAAGTTCAGTCTACAATTAAACATTTATTGTCACTTCGAAAAAGAATTGATGATACTACTTCAAAAGTTTTTGTCACTGGTGATTTAAATGCAGGGAAATCTACATTTTGTAATGCACTACTCCGAAGAAAATTATTACCGGAAGATCAACAACCTTGTACTAGTGTGTTTTGTGAAGTTACCGATTGTAGAGAAAACAATGGTGTTGAAGAAGTTCATGCAGTTACTATTGGTAACACTTATGAAATTAAGGATGAATCAACTTATGAAGTTTATCAATTGAAAGATTTGGAACATTTGGTTGGTGAGTACGATAAATATTCTCTTTTGAAAGTGTATGTGAATGACAATAGATCAGTCGATCGATCATTATTAAGAAATGGGGTTATTGATATTAACTTGATTGATGCCCCAGGCTTGAATATGGATTCTTATCAAACTACTGAAGTTTTTTCTAGACAAGAAGAAATTGATTTGGTCGTGTTTGTTGTTAGTGCTGAAAATCATTTTACATTGTCAGCAAGAGAATTTATTGCTGCTGCTGCGAAGGAGAAACAATTTATTTTCATTGTGGTTAACAGATTTGATACTATTGAAAACAAGGAAAGATGTATTAAGAGAATATTGAACCAAGTTCAATCGTTGAGTCCAGAAACTCATAAAGACGCTAGGGATTTTGTTCATTTTGTTTCGTCATCACAGGTTGTTAATTCTAGTGGCGGTGGTGGTGATGGCGGCGATGGTGGTCCTGGAGGTGATGGTGACGGGCCTGACCACTCTAATGGCGACCCTAATTTTGATCATTTGGAATCCTCATTGAGAAAATTCGTGTTGGAGAAACGTGCATTATCAAAATTTGCACCTGCTAAAAATTTCTTATTGAAAATTTTGGGAGATGTGGAACAATTGGCCAATTATAATCAGGAATTGAATGAAAAAGATGAATTGAAAGTTTCGGAAGAATTGAACCAATTAATTCCAGTTTATGATAAACAAGTCAAAGAGAACGAATTGACTTCTAAAAATGTATCGATATTGATTGAGGACACTAATGACGATGTTTATGAATTTTCCAGAAATAGAATCAATAATACCATTGATGAATTAGATAAATCTTTAGTTAATGTTAAATTTCAAGGAATTTATTCAATTTATGATTATGCTAAACAAATTCAAAGTTTAATGATTGATAAAGTATTGAATAGTGTGGCAGTTTGTGAGGCTTATGCAAGAAAGAAAACTGTTGCTGGTGTTAATAATATCAAGATAATTGGTCAAGAATCACTACATGATAAAACTTTTTTGAAAGATAAAGTTTTCAGAGAAGATTTTATGTTCCAACGTAAGCGTCATTTGATTTCAAAGAATTTAAATGAAGAAGTTTCAATTTTAGATTTTTTTGATCCCTCATTTAATGGGATTATTAACACAATTGGAATTCGCCCACCATCATTATCATTTTGTGATTTTAAAGATTTCAAATTTAATTTCAAAAATTCTTTGTCGTTATTATTTTTAGGATCATCGACTCAATTATTGGTTACCAAAAATGTGATTATGAGTCTTTCTCAATACAGAACTTTTACTGATATTATCACGTCAAAATGGTTTATTAAAGCAGTTTTGATTGGTGCTGCTGGTGTTGGTATTTACTTTCTTGTAAAGGATATACCAAATGCATTCAAGAGAAAATTTGCTAAAAAATTAAAAATTCAAATTAATGAATTAGATTATGCTAATTCTAATGCATTGAGAATTTCAAAAGAATGCAGGGTAGTGTTACAATTCCCTGCAAAAGAAGTTGCGAAAAAATTTGATTCATTAATTGGGGATAATTATAACAAGAAGCAAAAATTAGTCAATAATCTAAAAGATTTTGATATTAGTATTAATTTCTACAAGAAGTTGGCTAGAAGATGCAATGATCAAAAGAAATTGGTTGAATCATTTGACTTGGAATCCATCTATCGAGTGGATTAATTAAACCAAAAAACAGTTTTGCTTATAAATAATAAGGCTATTTTCTTTTCTTTCTCGTGCTGCCTCCTGTAATATATAGAAAACATGATAATATATACAATAAAACCTCTTGTTACAAAATATGTTTGAATCTTGGTAAGGAATCCGGTATCATTGAGAAGCTGGGCTTCCCATTAACCCACTCCAGCTAGAAACATTAACTTGTGAAAAGTTCTACTCTCGTTCAAGTTGTAGAATGTCTTAATCTGAAAATCGTCATTAAACCACTACAATAATACTTGAACTTGTACAATTTACAGAAAGGAAAAGAAGAAAGTTGAAAAAGTTTGTAGGCAACTGAGAAAAATTTATATGAAAAGTGAGTTGCGGGTAAATTAGATGCACCTCATATCGGAAATTCTAATATTAATATATACTACGGGCAATTTAGATTCCAACATCAAAACAAGGACAATACCAATATGATATATTTAACAGGATTAATTTTATTAATTCAATTAGCGTTGGCGAGCAGCTATTCTATTGAAGGTAGCTTGCTGGTTCCAAAGATTGGTGCAGAGGAAGGATTTGGTACTTACATTGAATTAACTGACTTAACAACCCACCGCACGAAACGAGGTCATCTAAGTGAAAATGGGACATTTGCATTTCATAATTTGCCATTGGGATCATACTTGATAGATGTGATATCATTGAATTACATTTTTGACTATGCCACGGTGCGAGTTAACATAGAGAAGGATATTACCAAACTTGAAGATGGAACTGAAAAGGAAGAGGTTGTGAAGAATGCATACGAATATCTTTTAGGCCATGAGGCTAATGATATACCTAATATTATTGATTATCCATTGACATTTCATCCTAACGCTAAGATGCCAACCAAACAATACTACGAAATCAAGGATAGAGGGTTAGCGGCTTCCGGTCCATTGGGAACCATTATGAATAGTCCATTGTTGATGGGTGGAATATTGTTTGTGGTGGCAATGATGGGATTGCCATGGTTATTGGAGAAATTAGATCCAGAGACCGTCCAAAAAATGAAAGGTCAAAAAGAAATTGAACAAGTTCCTCAGCAGATGTTTGAAAAGACTCCAGCTGCAAAGCGCGCGGTGCCTGCCAAAACCTCCAAGACTACAACCAAAAGAAAATAGAAATAGAATAACCAACCAATAATGCCAATTAAATATCACAGGAGAAATTCTCTTGTCATATAGTAATAATTAAATTATTATTTGAATACTGCCTCCAATGATATTTGAGGCTTAGTAGGATCTGTGATGGTTACCCGTTGTATCATCATGCCAGGCTGGCGGCGCAGTCAGAGAGCAGAAAAAAAAAAAAACAAAAACGAATAAACTGCCAAAAAGTTATCTTATATATGTATATAATAATCATCGTTTGATTCAAACTTCCACATCATCTTTTTTTAATTTTAATTTTTATTATTGCTGTCGTTTTGATTAATTAATACTAACTTTATTGAATAATGAGTTTCGGGCAGTTTTCAAATATTGCACTTTCACAATTTTCTGAAAGACTTAGCTTTGATCGTATTAGATCAGATGCTGGTGCTTTAACCCAACGTTTCAGCACCCTTAGACCACCACAAGAATTTTTTGATGTTAGAAGAATTTCTAAGCCTGATAACTTCGGTGAAATCCAAAGCAGAGTTGGTTACAATTTAGGATATTTTTCATCAAATTATGCCCTTATTGCTGGATTATTTTTCATTTATGCTTTGATTACAAACTTGTTGTTATTATTTGTAATTATATTTGTTATTGCTGGTGTCGTTGGAATCAATAAGTTACGTGGTGAAGATTTGGTTTTACCTTTTGGTAGATTAACTACTAGTCAATTATACACTGGTTTGTTGGTTATTGCTATTCCATTAGGGTTTTTAGCTAGCCCAATCTCAACTATGATGTGGTTAATTGGTGCGTCTGGAGTCTCTATCTTATCCCACGCTGCTTTCATGGAAAAACCAATAGAAACTATTTTTGAGGAACAAGTCTAAATTTTTTAAAAGTGAGTAATACTTATTAATAATATTGTTACTAGGTTTAAATAGAACGCACGCTAATTACTATTCATTTTGCGAACATGTTTTTTAGGGGTTGTATAATATAAATGGATTTTTCTTTCGAAAAATAGACTTACGTGTAAATCTAGCAGACTAGTCAACAGATCTTAATATTAAATTCATATATAGATAAAATAGTTCTGATTTCGGTCAGTATTGATTTTTTAACCAAAATTCGAAAGATTGAAAGATTTTGATTTCAGCGAGATTCCCACGAGAATTTTACATTCATTATTCATAGAATTCATTTACTATCTAGCTAATGATTCTGTGCTCTCATCATTTGAACCTTCCAATTCCTTCTGCAATCAAAATTGACCACTTACCATAATGTTTGTTCATTGACTATCGTCTTAGTAGAAGATGCGGTTAATAAATTTGTCAAGTAATTGTGGCGTCCATAAAATTTATAGTAAAAACTTTTATCCTTTCACGTGAGTAAAAAAAACTCTGGTAGTAATTACTACTATTAATCGAAAGGTATTGACGAATAGAATTCGCGATGGTATATATGGCCATAGGATGAAGAATAGCCTCTCAAATGATGTATGTAATGATTTTGTAGATGATAGTGATTCCAGTGTTTCGTCTTTAAAACTGCATCATCAAAATGGTCCTCGATCAACCAACCAATCAACAGCCCCAAAACTCGTTTCATTCTACAATTGCTAAACAATTAAAATACATTATCAATTCATAATTACACCTTATATTAAAAACATTGTATATTCTGATGAACAAACCATATTATCAGTTTTTTTTTATTTCATTTCAACAAAAAAATACCAACATTCTTTCAATTTAACGTAATAAACAGCTGACACACGCTAGGATTCTCTAGAAACCTAACTTGGTACGTCTCCAGTGTCTTCTCTTAGCATTGTAACGGATTTTATTGTCAGTTCTTAATCTGATCCATTGTGGTAAGGATCTGTTTTGTTTTTGAACTTTAGCTAACTTTTGCTTAATTTTAAAAGATTTTTGAGACTAAAAACAGTTAGTAATTACTCTTCCGTTGGCGAATAGCAAGTTGGAAACATTTCTTAAAGATATTTTGATAATTATTTATCAAACAAATTTTCATTCTACATTTCCACAAATAACCACCTTCGTCACCCAAATTTTCCCATTTATAACAAAACTCAATCTAATATCTCTCTCACAATACTCAGTTTCTCAACAATATTGATATTTCATTACATACAGGCATGCTTAACTATTTTCTCTATTCTTAGTTTCTAGCTTTGATTGAGAGGCTTGATATTTTTTTTCACTGTATTCAATTTTTCGCAGGGGTGATTTGGTTAGAAGCGTGTGCACCTAGCGGAGCACTTTTTTTTTTATTAGCAGAGGTTATTTTCTTCATTACAGTGTGACTGCTTTCTTCATTTTGGGAAATGGTCACATGATGCCAGTTTTTTTCAATGCGGTTTCTGAAAAATTAAATCTAAAAATTGCATAATAAAGAAAAGACGGTGTAACGAAACAACTAATTTCTAATAATAAGTATGTGAATGTTAGAAGGGTTGATGAACTAATGAATATTTGATTAGAAATCATAATGAGAATGATGGGGGAATTTATGATTTTGTGAAATTTGAACCAAGCTAGCTTATTGTGGAGCGCATTTAATTAAGATCAAAGATGAATGCGTAAGAAATAGAGCGAAATATCGCAAGGAATGGCCATAAAAGATTCATATTCAATTCATTATTGAAATCTCCCGAGTTTTTGCAAAATTTAGGCAAATTTACTAACATTTTAGACCATGACAAGAGCTTCAGTTTTAGCAGATGCTTTGAAAACCATCAACAATGCTTCCAAAGCAGGTAAAAGACAAGTTTTGATTAGACCATCATCTAAGGTCGTTATTAAATTTTTACAAGTTATGCAAAAACACGGTTACATTGGTGAATTCGAAGTTATTGATGACCACAGATCCGGTAAAGTTGTTGTTCAATTAAACGGTAGATTGAACAAATGTGGTGTTATTTCTCCAAGATACAATGTTAAAATTGACGATATTGAAAAATGGACTGATAACTTATTGCCAGCTAGACAATTCGGTTTCGTTATCTTGACTACTTCTGCTGGTATTATCGACCACGAAGAGGCTAAAAGAAAACATGTTGCTGGTAAAGTCTTAGGTTTCGTCTATTAGATAATGTTCATAAAATGTATTTTACTTTTACGCATCTACAAAATTTGTAAGCTCTACCCCATTAACCTTTGGATGAGAACAGTACAGTCTTCACCGCAAGACATTTTACTAGGGCTATGTCATTTTTGATGTAAGTTAAGGGGGGACATGATGAATAACGTACATGTTGGAAAGATATACACGTGACTTTGTGACTGTTTTTTTCAAAAAATGGCAAGTGGAAATTCGAAAAACATCCAAACATTTTTCTTCTTTACCGCTACTGGAAAAATAGAAAATTTAGAAAAATTATTATAGTAATCAAAATTTTGAATAATAGGTAGAACATTGTCAATTCAAAATGGCTTCAAAAGGTATGTCGAAATGAAATGGAAATGGAAATTCGAATCAAATGAGGATCAATATCAAATTAGATTATATTATTTTTTTTTTAAATGAGTTTAACCAAAGTGAGAAGGTCTGAAAATTTTCATCAAGTCGATTTTACCAATGGAAAATGTGAAGATAAGTAGCGAGAAAGTTGATAGCGCTCAAAAGAGAACCCATGTGAAAGAATACATTGTAATAAATTGTTAATTGAACATCGAATCATACTGAGTTTTAATTATCTTGAAGAAATTTGTCTTGTGATATAAATGATTGAAGAATGTCAATTTATGAATGGAAGTAATATTTAAACTACAATGTGATAGACACTTTGATCCGCGACTTCATTTTGATTTGATGAATTTATTGTTTTTGAAATTTTCATACTAACCATAATTCAGAAAACGTTACTTTAGGTCCACAAGCCCGTGATGGTTCCCAAGTATTCGGTGTTGCAAGAATTTTTGCTTCATTCAATGATACTTTCGTTCATGTCACTGATTTATCAGGTAAAGAAACCATTGCTCGTGTCACTGGTGGTATGAAAGTCAAAGCTGATCGTGATGAATCATCTCCATATGCTGCTATGTTGGCTGCTCAAGATGTTGCACAAAAATGTAAAGAAGTAGGTATTACTGCCGTCCACGTTAAATTAAGAGCTACTGGTGGTACTAAAACTAAAACTCCAGGTCCAGGTGGTCAATCTGCATTGAGAGCTTTAGCTAGATCTGGTTTAAGAATTGGTAGAATTGAAGATGTCACTCCAGTCCCATCTGATTCTACTAGAAGAAAGGGTGGTCGCCGTGGTAGAAGATTATAATTTGGCCTATTATGGAAATGGCTTAATCACTCAAATGAAAACTACATTTTTTGCTCCATGTCTCATAAAACTTTTTTTCTTTTTTTTTGATTTTTATGGTGTTTTAATAATTGTGAGTTATTGAAATAGATTTATGAAAAAAAAAAAAGGAAATGAACAAATGTTTAATATCTTATTGTTTGTAATATAATGAACAAACTTTTATAAAAGTATTGGTGTAAATTATGTTATTATATTTGTATGAATTCCCAATTAAAAGCCTTTTTGATTTAGGTTTAATTCTGTTTCACGTGTTCCTCTTCCGATGTTTTTATAATCGGAAACGCACTTCTCAAAACTTTAATAAACAATTGAGTTAATAATCCCTTGGCAGGTTAGTATGACCAAGGAAAATACTTCAGAAACAAAAGATGCTTCAGAGGCACTGCCTGGCCACAGCTTGACTGATAAAAAGGGGAGTTTATCGACAGGTCGTGATTCTAAAGTTACCGAAGAATGCAATGGCGTAATGCAACTGGGCAAAGTCAACAGCCAAAATATTCATGAAAAGGATAACGAAGGAGAAAGCGAAAAGGATGCCACAGGAACCTCAGCATTTGTCGAATTTAAATTAAATTCAAGCGATAACGCGATTAATCAAGAAGGGCCAATAGATGAATCAATTGACATGACTAATGGTCTGATTCAAAAGATCAGACCCGACACGTCCGAGATTCTGGAGATTAATGATGAGCCACATTTTAATTTTCTGGAAATTACACCGGATTCAGCTGAGCAGATAGTGAGGAACCGAAACAATGAAGATAAAGGGGACAAAAGTGTTGACAACATTCAAGCAAACGTTGAAGGAGTGAAAAATATAGATAAAGAGGAAGATGCTACTGGGGAATCGAAACATTCGGAATTGGAGAGTGGAGGTGTCTTATACGAGTACGATGAGGATGAAGAAGAGGAAGGTGAATGGCAAGAAATGCCAACTGTTGCTTCGAGCTATGATGTTTATGACGATAAGGGGGAATTAATTAACTCTGTTGGAGACAATAGTTTTGGCCATGTTTCAGCGACCACTGCTGCGACTTCTGCCAGTGAATCAATTTTAGATAAGAACAAGAAAAAGAACAAAAAGGGGAATTTTAAATCTTTGCCTAATAGCACGGGCTATACAAGAATTGCAGGGCAATCACAAGCGGAGCATTACTCAGTTTCTGACAAGAAAACTGATTTCTTGTTTAGAAACAATCAAGATAATTTGCCTAATAACAACAATACCGCCATTATAAATGAAAAAAGTGGATCAGAAGGGTCACAGGAAGAGGACGACGATGAAGAGTATAATGATGATTTTGTTGAAGACGCGTCAAGATCAGCATTAGATCAGATGCAAGCTACGAAGGAGATGCTCAAGGATGAAGAGATATTTGCGTATGTTGGATTAGTGAAGGTATTAACGATTGAAATGGCTACGAGTTTAGCTAAATTGAGTACTGCAAAATTAAATAATAGTAAGAGATTAAGTGCTGCTCAAGCCTCTTTGGCAATTTGGTCTCGTAAAGTGATGCAGAATTTGTATGATCATATGGATGTCAATAAAGATGAAAGGAAAATGATAGAGAGCTTGAGTAACCATGGAGTAGAGGCAAGCGATTTGTCAAGAAGTTTAATTAAAGTGGAGAAAGTTAATAACCCAATATATTCAGAAGATAGCAAGAAATTGCTGATATCTATTGACGCACAGAATACCGACGAACCAGAAGCTGTTAGCAATGACAACAGAAAAAAAAAAGGATCAGAAGAGAAAACCGGTGATTTTGAGAATCCTGTAACTGAGAATGAAGAGAAAAATGAAGACGAAGCTATATCGGCCGAAAATTGTAAAGAAGAAACTGCAGCGACTAATGATATGCATCGAGTAGTCAGCCCTGACGAAATTATGGATAAGAAAACTATTGAAATTGATGTTGCTTGGACAGTTTTATGTGATTTATTCTTAATTTTAATTTATGACTCTGTTTATGACTCTAGATCCCGTTCACTCTTGATGAAGTTTGGGGAAAGTTTGAATTTGAATAACTTTGAAATCTGCCAATTTGAACGAAGAATAACTGATGCATTGGAGTTAGATGAAGGGGCTGAGCAAACTTTGGATGAAAGTGAATTCATTAAGTATAGAGCTAGGAAAGCTAAGCGAAAGCGAATGATTTACATTGGATTGGCAGGTGTATCGGGAAGTTTGATTCTTGGTATTTCTGGTGGTCTTCTTGGGCCTCTCATTGGTGCTGGTATTGCTGCTGGGCTTTCCACGGTAGGTATAGCTGGGACCTCGGGGTTCTTGGCTGGTACTGCTGGTACTGCAATTGTCACTGGAGTTTCCACAGGTATTGGTGCAAAAGTTGGAGCTACGGGTATGATGAGAAGAACTGGAGCAGTTAAAACGTTTGAATTCAGGCCTTTGCATAGTAATAAAAGAGTCAGTTTGATTGTTACTGTTAGTGGATGGATGAACTCTGCAGTGGATGATGTGAGATTACCATTTTCTACAGTTGACCCGGTAATGGGGGATTTGTATTCTCTTTTATGGGAACCAGAATTGTTGACTTCTATGGGTCAAACAATTAACATTTTAGCTACAGAGATTTTGACACAATCAGTGCAGCAAATTTTAGGTGCCACAATTTTAACTGCATTAATGGCAGCTCTACAGGTTCCTATGGCACTTTCTAAGCTTGGTTACCTTTTGGATAATCCTTGGAATGTTTCTTTAGATCGAGCTTGGGCCGCCGGATTGATTTTGGCAGATACTTTAATTTCAAGAAATTTGGGAGTTAGACCGGTCACATTAGTCGGATTTTCGATTGGATCCCGATTAATCTATTCTTGTTTGTTAGAATTGGCTAAAAAAGGTGCATTTGATTTAGTGGAAAATGTGATCATCTTCGGCTCTCCGTTTGTGTGTGATTTGGAACTGTTGGCCTTGTGTAGATCAGTTGTTTCTGGGAAATTCGTTAATGGGTATTCAAAGAAAGATTGGATCTTGGGATATCTTTTTAGAGCCACTAGTGGTGGCATTCGAAGAGTTGCAGGTTTATCGCCCATTAACGGTATCGAAAGAATTGAAAATTTTGATTGTACTCCTTACGTCACTGGCCATATGGAGTATAGGTCTGCGATGCCAAAATTATTGAAGCTTATTGGCTGGAACGTTATTTCAGAGGAATTTATTGAAATCGATGAACCTGACCCTGAACAGAGTGAAAGACAACGTGAATTGATCTTGGAGTTTGATAAAAATGCTAAACAGATATTGGAAGATAAAGAGAAGAGCCAAAAACAAAAGAAAACTGGTTGGAAATCTTGGTTCAAACCGAAGAGAAAGGAATGGTGGGAAGTCTACGCAGAAGGGCAACAAGAAAACCAATCAACTGCTGAGAAGAAAAATGACGATAATAATCCCGATGTGAATGCATCAAAGGTTGATCCAAATGCCGAGTATCAGGTCTTTGATGTCGATGAATTGAAAAAAGAAATTGCAAACTTGAAACAAACGGGTGAGTTGCGAATGGCGAATGAGGAGCTTGAGAAAAAATACAATGAAGATATCAAGAACAAAAACGAAAATGATGCAAGGGTATGAAATCATACATATTTACGTACGTGCTGATGTGTCTATTCTATAAGGAATAACAAAATAAAACAAAAATAAAAGAAGTAAAAGATTGAAGCAACGTAGATGAAGAAAATTATAATTTTTTCCATGACTTTAATGTTACACTACTATTTCCACCACCAATAAATTTAGTAGTATCAGGCTTAGTTCGCTGCTTCACATGTTTTATAATAGTTTCTTCTGGTCCCCTGTTATTGAAATCAAATTTGAAGCAATATTCTTCATCATTCTTTGTTAGGTACTTAACCCATGGGAACGAAGTATATTCTAGCAAAGGTTCATTGATTTTCAAGTAGGTGATCTTCAATCCGGAAAATGTCAAATTTTCAATTTTGAAATTAATCTTGGCCATATTTTTATTAGTGAAAAAAATTTCGTCTACTGGCGGTTTTTCTATCAAATTTGGCGCAAAATTGTAGGCTTCATCATATCTATCCAAATTTTCATTATCTGTCTCCATGAGTAATGTAGGAGATTTAGGTCCTTCCTTCAATGCAGATCGGATGGTTTTTGATGTGCTAATTACTTTTTGTTCTTTCTGAATAGTCCTGTATATCTTCTTAAGGGCCTCTAATTTCTTATTTATTTCACTGGCCTTCGGATCCATAGAATCAGGGTCATCAAAAACTCTGTTATAATAATGGGCTGTCTTTTCTGCTTCCGAATCAGATGAATCCTCGTCCAATTCCGAGTCTGCTGATTCTTCACTCAGGATATCTTCGTCATTAAATAATGTGATTTCGCTAGACATTGGGAAATGTCGATTGCCACTGATCGACGATATTTTCCATACGAGAGATTTTTTCTCTAAATCTAGTACAACTACTCCAATTTTAGTTTTAAATCTTGGTAGCTTGTCGAAATTCACTTTATATTTCTTAAAATTTAATGGTATCACTATTGAAACTTCTGTGGCAGGTTGTCTTTTTGTGAACCTCGTCTCTAAGTCCGCAGATATCAATAGCTTCGTTTCTTTGATCGCGTTTTCATCCATTGAGATCACATCGTTTTTCGTATCCATTGATTCGATCGATTGGCTGGTGGATTGCCGTCGCACTAGCAGCGGTGATGATTGATTTTGAGGCACCTGCAGTGTCTTTTGTCTATATATTATTTTCTTTTTGAAACTCAAGTTGATTAACTTCAAAACGGGAGGCTTCTTAACTTGTAGTTTATAATTCATAAGAATAAATTTGCCATCAGGAGGGATAAAACTAATTGTATTGTCACTGGAAAATTTGGATAATTCCACGCATTGATGGAAATTAAGATTATCAAATTTAAGCTTTTTGAAAGAATCAATGGTTGAAGCTTCATTATTATCTGGAGCTAAAAACTCATTCAACCCCAACTTAAGTGTTGGCATACCTGATAAGTAGCATTTTACTTTTACCTCCCCTACTAACACCTGTTTTTTCACTTGACCGTTTGGATTTACCAACAAATTAACTTTCTCAATTATGTCAATGAACACTTCATTCTTCTTGTAAAAGATTCCCTTGGGCCTCCAAGATAACTGTGTGGTAGATATTCTCGATATACTAGAATTCAATTCGTGTTCTAGCTCTTGTTCTTTCGTCTTGTCCTTTGAAGATTTATTGGCCTCCTCACTAGAAATATTCAACTTCATCTTGATGTATTCATTTAAGATATTATAATCTGTTATTTGTACAAAGCCATAATCCATCATCTCATCAAACAATTCATATAGTAAAAGATAATTATCTATTATTATGTCTTGATCAAGTGTTGTTGTCTTGAAATAATTCTTCAATATCACCTCAAAATTCCTTAAGAACACCAAATAACACATCACATTAATTTCCTTGTAACATTTACTAGAGGAAACCAAAAGTATTATCAAACTGTTTGTATATATGTAAATATAATGATAATTGTCAATATTTAGTATTGGTTCAAGGTTATTGATATTATTGTTTGTGAATACCATTCTAAAATTATTTAGAATTTCCAGTAAAGGTGCGTCCTCATCCTCACTGTATCTATAAGTTCTGGTTATTAGAGGTAATAATTCATGGTTCAAAATAGTTATGGCTGTTGCCATTTCGTATAACAATGATCTCTATGTCTTTTTGGCAGAGAAACAGTGTCTCATCTCTTACTTCAATCTTGAAAAGTTACACATCAAACGTAGCGAACTTTAAAATATGGATCACGTGGGAAACCGTGCCTTTCGGACGCTAAATGCGGAATTAATTTATCAACAGCCACAATTTCTTTCTTATTTTGGTCTTTATTAAACATCTCTTAACTCAGTGAAGTTTCTGAATTATTGTCTTTTTGGTTTTTCAGTTGTTGCTTTTAGAGCTAACTTCATTTGTAGTTGTTCGAAGACTAAATCGGGCACCTGCATTTTGAAATGTGCGATCGCGATTTTTTCAAACACAGGACCTATTTTCAACAGCAATAAAAAACATTGGTTAATTGAAGATGTACAACAAGATTATTAAAGAAGCGGTTGCTAAATTAGACCAAGCGGGGGTATTAGAAAAGTTAAAACAATTGAACTTGAAATGTGAAAATAGCTGTTATTGGAAGCTAACTAAAATAAATGGTGTGGAAGCCATCCAAAAGCGGTTTAAACTTAGAAATTTTGAAGCGACAACTTCATTTATTAATCAAATAAATATGAGATCGCATTTATTAGGCCATCATCCGACTGTTAATTATTGTTACACTCAAGTAGATATATCCTTACAAACTCACGATGTGAAAGGTTTATCAGAAGTAGACTTCTTATTAGCAAGAAAAGTTGATGCCTATGAGAAATACTATATTAAGAATTAATAATACATACTAAATAATGTAACAAGAATTGAAAAGAAGAAAAAGAATGAAAAAATGTTTATAGAAATTGGCAATTATGTTGGCTGTTAATGAGAAATATTTGGAACAAAATGATGAAAAAATGACAAAAAAAAATTTAAACAAGAATAAAAAACAAAATAAATGATTTGAAACTGTCTATCTCAAAAATGCAAAAGTGGGAATGAAATGAATTGAGAGGAATAGGAGCATTCAGTGGCAAAATTAATATATTTGTTAGGAAAATTTTGATCTTTATATCTTCTCAACAAAGAAAGATGCCTCTGATTCTCTTTTCTCGGCTGGTACTTCTTCTTCTGCCGATTCAAAGTCAAACTGAGATTCTCTTTTCTTTGAAGCGTTTGACTTAGTTGATTCATAATCAGAATTATTTTCAGATTCCCTGCCTTGATTAGCAGGCCTTACTGTAACAACACTAGTTTTTCGTTCAGCTTCTTCTTCGACACTTTCCAATACCTTAGGCTTGTTGTTGTTGTTGTTGTTGTTGTTGTTGTTGTCGACACTGACTAATTTTGGTTTGGAAGATCTTGTAGCCAATAATTCAGTGGCAAAATTATTATATTTGTTAGGAAAATTTTGATCTTTTTCAAAACTGGCAATATCACTATCAACACCAGACATCACTGAAGTTCCAGTAGTAACAGTGTTAGGACTTTCTGCTTCAGTACTTTTTGATTTTTTAGCTTCCAAGTTGTTTCCTGGAGAGATTGAGATTTTTTTATCGTGATATAAGTCATCTTCGTCATCATCATCATCATCATCATCA
The DNA here is from genome assembly GCA_030450195.1 of Saccharomycopsis sp. KB-2023a. NCBI lineage: Eukaryota > Fungi > Ascomycota > Saccharomycetes > Ascoideales > Saccharomycopsidaceae > Saccharomycopsis > Saccharomycopsis sp. KB-2023a. The sequence continues at coordinate 18,689 of JASJSC010000052.1, read as the reverse complement.
TCATCATCATCATAGACTACCTTAGGAACTGGAACCTCCGCAGCCATCAGCGAAATTCCCTTTGGTGATTGCGATGAAATCGAGCGATTGTTTATCGTTGGGGTTTTATCTTGAAGAGATGATCTTAGTGAACTTGAAGTTGAAACGCTAGAATATGAAACGCCAGAAGATCTTTTTGATTTACGTCCAGCAGCCATGGCGCCAGCGCCAGCTGCTATCACTCCAGCAGCCTCGGGAGCAGCTTCAGCTTTATGATCGCCATTAGTTAAGTGTTCACCATCGATTGTTGAAAATGTGCTTAATTGATCCGCTTCTTCCCCGTCACTTGAATAGTGTTGATGTATTTCCTTTAACTTTTCTGACAAGCTTGCGAAACTCCCGGTGATTGTGCTCGCATTGTCATCACCGACAGGTTCATCAATGTGCGCATCATGGTCGTCTCGATCATTGTCGTTCAGATGGTGAATTGCTGCAGCTCCTGCTACCGCTCCTGCTGCCACCACTCCAGCTGCTGCGGCTGAATCTCCAACATCACCCTCTTTGCTACATGGGGGGTCTGGCATGCCTGGAAATGCTTTATCATCGATATCTTTTTCAGCATCCTTTTGTTGCTTACCCTTTTTTTTGTGAAGGTAGCAAAGTACACACATTAATACTGCAAATAATGCACACAATCCAACAAAACCGACAACAACACCGACGACTATTTTCGCTCTTCGATCAGCGTATTCAGCTTGTTTAACTTGAGCTTCATTAGTTGGAGGCATAGTAGGACTCCAGCTAGTAGATGATGATGCAGTGGAGGTTAAGGTTGAGGTTGCTTTTGATTTTGATGCTTTGGTGGTTGAATCGTGTGTTTTCGTTAATGTCTCTGACTCAGTGGATGTTTCGCTAGTCGATTCTGTAGAAGATTCGGCTCTTGATGATGATAATTCGGTTGAAGATTCTAAGGTAGTAGTAGCAGCTGGAGTGGTTTCTGAAGTTTCTGAGAGGGACTCGCTCGTCGCAGGAGTTATAGAAGTAGTTAATGTAGCTGCTTGGGGATTATCCCAAGTTTTCCAATCAAAGGTTGTTAATGTAGCTTTGTCCCATTCATTTGTACCAGTAGTTAAATAAGCTGGGAGTGTTGTAACCCCACCTAAGTCATTAGCGTTGACATAATATCTCTTTTGATTTTCTGATGCTGATGCAGAGATCAATAAACTGGTTAGTAGAATTATTATCCTAGCTTTGACCATAGTCTGAAAAACTTTTGCAAAAAATTTTTTTTCTTTCTAGTGAAGGTACTTAGTGATGAAAGAATATGGTTATTATATGATCTTGTTGCAAACGAATGTACTGGTTGGGTTAGCTAAAAAGAGTGAACGGAAAGGTAAATGAAACAAGAATAAAATTTTTTTTTGTAAAATTTGTAGCAGAAATGGGATTTGCAAAGATAATATACTTATTAAGTGGCTGAAGTGGCATCTCTCCAAATACCGCGACGATTAAAATTGTGCCTAAAAAGCCATGTCTCTGAAAATTTTTGACACCCAGAAATTTCCATTTTCGACTGCTGCATCTGACATGAATGTACCAGCATGCCGCATAAGTTCATACCATTGATTAGAATGATAAAATAAGCAAACATAAATCGAGCCAATTGAGTTAACAAAATCACATATATTTCAAAAAATTTATTCCGTTTAACTAACTCAAAGAGATTCAATTGTATATTTTTTTCCTTGTTGTTACTTGCTCAAAGTATTTGAATCTTAGAGAGTCTTAGGTCTGTTAAGCGACGAAAAAAATTAAACGGCTTCACGGACCCGCAGATCAGTTACATCCAGTATGCCGAATTAATATGTACCCAAAACCTATTTGCGAAAGTCAATAGGTCATAATTTCTATGACCAAGGCCTAACGAGAAACTATATGATGTTTCGGAACTATTTTCTTTATAATTAAATTAGGGAACCTCAAGGATTGCCAAAAACAGAACCTGATCGCGACCAAAAGCTTGTCTTCAAGCATATTCTATGAAGATTCTGAAGACAGTGGGGGCAGAATTGGCGAATAAATAAATACCATCGGTTTATAAGTGCCGATTTCAATTCTTGACTAAAGAAATTTAGTCTTTTCGCTAACTTTTGCAACAAAATTTTCACCTTCTATTTTTAGAGAAACTAATGGCTTCCTCATTTACTTCCATGCTGAAGTACTGAATCCGCTAAACATAAAACCATGAGGCAGTGCAACTCTTGTCTTGTGGATATATCTGAAACACTACTATTACAAAACTTCAACTCTTGTGTGAATATCTTAAGTGGCTTCAAGCTAGTTATTATTTAGGAATTTTTTTAGCTCTTTTCGCAGAAAATTTTGCACTGAAAAGTTAAAGTGCTCGCCTATTAGAATCTTTTGCATCAATAAATCGATGGACCCTTGTAAGGCTTTCGCCAAAAAGCAAGATCAATAAGGAATAAAAGAGAAATTATGTAATGGTAATTAATAACTGGTCGTGTGATACCCGATGACCCTGTTTAAAGAGTTTAAGACATATTCTATCCTGATCCTTGACTTCTTGAATCCCTCAACTTTGGAGGTATACTTAAGACTAGCAAATTACTTTCATTAATTATACAATACATAATTATACACAGATCTCCTTAGTTTAAAAGATCATAAAATTTGTCACTAATATAAAGCGACTCAAACTCCTTCTTCAGCAAACAATCTTTATACTGCAACCAACTTATCAATTCACCAAATTCATGCTTGGACAAGGAACCAGAGACCTTATTGTAAGCAGCTGCAAAAGAAATCCCAGGTCTTGTCCAAATTGCCATAATTAATGTAGTCACCAAATTATTAAACACTTGTTTGTTGATGCTGCCGTTTACATCAATCCAAATCCAAGAACATGGTGGACCAGTAGGAACTGGTGCATTCTTCAAGACATTGCGTTTCATTGAATCTTTCTTGACTGCCACTATCATATCGTTAATTAAGGCACTTTCATTATTGGCTTTTGTTAAGAAAATTGCCAGATCAATCGGATTCGTGGAATTCTGTTTAGATGGTACCATAATAAGCTTAGCGTTACCTTCATTGAAACCATTAATCAAAGCAGCCATTGAGCCATTTGAAATAAGAGGAGAAATCAATATCCCTCTACTTGCTTCCATCGCCGACCATAGTAATTGATGATAACTACTAGATTCTTGAAAAAACTCTGGACCAATTCTTGCATCAGTTAAACCAATAGATTTATCATTAACATAAAATTTCGGTTTGCCCTGTTGATTACCAAGGAAAATATCCTTATCAATTTCCATTTCTTTAATTGCAAGCTCCATCTCTTCAGCAGTATAACCAACATCACCAAGAATTTTCTTGACAGATTCTGGTGTATAAGTAGCAGAGTCAGTCAAAAATATTGCTTTAAGCGTTTGCTTTATTGGTGTAGTGTTAGCATGGAATTTGGTTTCTTTGCTAAATGAAAATGAGCTATTAAGTACCACATTTTCTCTTTGAATCATTGCTCTACTGGAATTAAAATATTCTTCCCAATTCTTGGCTCCTTCTTTTGGAATGAAAACAAATTCTTTCTGATTTTCATCCATGCTAGAAAATAATCTTAAAGATCCATTCCTATACTCCACTTCATCAATCTCGTTTTGATTAGTGCCGCGATCATCGAAACCATCAATATTATTATTAATCCAAAGTTCATTGAGAAGTCTGAAATTTGGAGTTTCTAGATCAGCCAATTTAACAACTTCATTCTGGACCGATTCTAGTAATACTTCACGCCATTTATTAGTCATCAAGTTAATTATTCGTCTACCAATAATTTCTCTCACTTTTGGCCATTTCTTTCGAATCATGGCACTGCTCAATTCTGGATTATCAACAAATTTCGAAATTAAATTCCATTTTATAGAATCATCTGAAGTTATAGTTCGAAATATAATAACAGCTCTATAAATCGATGCCATATCGCTTTTGGTGAGCTTGTAATCATTTCTTGAAATGATTCCTTTCTTTTCCTTTGGCTTTCGAATGTTTCTACTGTAGAATTTGTCAGGTTTCTCAACTTCCAAAATTTCATTAAACAACATCATGTCCCGTTCTTTCTTGTTTGACTCTTTCCCAGACTCTGCCCTCTTTGATTTACCCCTAGTAGCACGTACTCTAGGTTTTGCATTTGCTGAATCTTCAGTAACTACGCTAGACGCGCCAATTGGACTGACTCTTTCAGATCCAAAGGTTTTTGCCCCCAATAAGTTGGAGTCATCAAACATCTCTTTGTCAGCTGTCCGGTCAATAGATTTTGGAGGTGCCGTTGACTTCTTCTTCTTATTGCTTTGAATGCTATACAACCTGACAACCGAATTAACCTTTGGTAATACCGGAACCTTGAAGATATTAACACCCACTACAATCTTCTTTAATGTCTCAATATCTTCCTCCGTAATAACTCTACCCTTTAAATAAAACATCTGCCGATTAATCGTCTCATTAATTTCACTTTCAACCTTTCCTGCCTGCACTAATTCTTCAAGATCTCTATAGAAAGTCTTTCTATCAATTCTCTTAAGATTAAGTTTTTTCTCAATATATTCCAAGACACTAACCCCAAAACATCCAATTCCGTTATTGTCATTCAAATAATCAAGTATTGAGTTTTTTCGAAGCTCTTTAGTAAATGAAATAACCTTTCTCGTTTGTCGAGGAGTTCCCGACGATTTAACATCAGAAATTGATGAGCTTTCTGAAGCTGTTGCCACCGGCTCAGCCGTCAGTGAGCTTTCAGCTTGATTTGTAGCAACTGATTGTGATTTAGTCAGATTTAGAGTAGTTATTGCGATTTCAACAGTCTCAATATTTTTTTTGCTTTGAGAATGATTAATTTCTTTGTTAATTTCCATAATTTGAGGCTCAATTTTTGTCATCTCAATATCTTTCCTTTCATTCTTTCTGAGATCGCCCTGACTAGTCAAAGGTGAATTATCCAATGAATTCTTAGTCTTGTCTACACCTGACTTATAGTTAGTTCTTTGCTCTTCCTCAATTACTTCATCCGAAATTGCATCAATAATTTCTTCATTGCTAGCAGTTTCAGACTGAGGTTCATAATTATCTTCAAGGTCAATATTATCATCCATTCCAGAGTAATCAACTTGTCTTCTGGTTCGCCTAGTTGATCTATGAACCTCTGTCAGAGTTTCAATTCTATCCAAATCATCAATAGCTTTTCGCTTATTCTTACTTGGTTCAACAGTAGTAGATTCTGCTTTTCTTTTTCTTCCTCCTTTACCATTTGCACATATAAGACCCTTAGCAATTGCCTCAAGTGTCTTTTTACCCTTGCCTCTTTTACCAACACCCTTGCCTTTGTCTTTGATAGCTATTTTGCGCTGCTTTTTAACTGAAGTTTCCTCATTCAAACCTAAAGAAAGTATAATCTCACCTTCATCACCAGCTGATTTGATTTCCTTATTCCAAAGAATTACTTCTTCCCCATTATGTTTAATTAAGAGATGATAAATATTATGTGGATCTACGAAATTAAGTGAATTCATCTCTTTAAGTGTCACCGGCAATTTAAATTCTGCTTGAAATTTATCAGAGTAGAATTGCAAAGTTGAAGAAACAACTTCTCGTCCTAAGTTCTTTGAATATGCTGAGAAACTATAAAATCTGTAAAACTTTGTTCTTCCCGAAAACTCAAAGCCCCCTAAAACAGAATAATCAACATAATAATTATCAATAGTTTGATTTCGACTAGTTTCATCAAGGACTGTTGTATCCTTCTTCAAGTAAATCCCAAAATATTGATCAAGAGCTCTACTGTTCTTGGTTCCCAATAATGATGACATCAAAGCAATTGAGGTGATCCCGCTTGGGTGAGTTCTAATAAATTCAAAACATTGATTTTGAATAGGTAGTAAAGAGTTCAAACGAGGGACCAATTGCAGTGATTTCACATCAACAGCAATGAGAGGACCACCACCGTTAGGCTCAATTTTAACATCACCTTCTTCGGAGCCTTCCAATTCTAAATCATCAACAATGATACTTTCATCTTCATCGACTTCATCATCATCACTCTGATCAAATAAATATTGCTTATCATAATTCGGGATATAATCTTTAAGATACATCAAACAATAAATCAAAGCATTGGAACCCTCCTTTTTTGCCCCGACTCGTTTGACATATCCATTATTAATGAGAAAGTATACTTGTGCAGAGAATGATTTCATGTCGGCTCGCTTCTCAATTTTGAATTGTTTCTTCAAATCTAGGTAACTTCGCAATCCATTCTCACCATGTTTAACTGCTTGAACAACTTGTTCTCTGAAGGAATTAGGCTCTAATTTCACTGATCGGTCACGGTCATTTTGTAAATTCTTCAACAATTCATCATTATACTTGTAATGCACGATAATTGGAACAGCTTTATTTTTAACCAACGTAGTAAGTTTATAAACCATATTAAGCTCTAGAAGCTTATCCACTCTTCCAGTAATACATCGTTTATCCTGGCCAGTAACTTTTGAAATATCTTGATTTAACATCCCCTTCTCTTTGCGCTTAGCGACTTCAATCAAAATTTTATATGGGAAATCACCTAGTTGAGCTTCAGCAGTGTTGCTATACTCCATTCCTGTCAATATGCAAAATTCGTATTCTCTCTTAGTATGTATCATGATTTTAGATTCATATTTTGCCTTTATCTCATCCCATCCTAAGGTATTCTCTACCTAAAACTCGTCAGTAAAGTTATACATGCTTGAGCAATTGTAACTACTTACCAATTTCCCATCACAAAGAATTTCAATTTTACTGGTTTCTTTAGACAACCAAATCCAAATAAGACTCTTTAGAGAGTCATCTATCTCTGATTTGATAATTTGACGGGCTAATTCCCATATTTTCGAGATTGCGGTTCCTGCATCGATATTAGTAGTTGATTTTGAAAACATCGTAAAACGGTCAATGCTTACCTAGCGGCCCATCAAACACAATATTTTCTAAAATATAATCAACAATGGCGTCTGGTGATATTTCAACCATATTTGAACCGTCGCCTTCGAATAGACAATTAGTTCTTCAGTTTGTATAGAGAGGCAAAAAAAAATAGTACAGTCTCAGGGATTCGACCTTCTGAGCAAATTAGAAGAATTTTTTTGATTTTTTTCTTTTTTACTTTTCCATTTTTTTGTGAGAGAATGCGGGCTTGGGAAATAAGCAAACCTAAAGTGTGCACCTAACAAGAAGAGATAAACAAAAACAAAATGGCAAGCTTACAATCAAAAGTTTAATAAAACATTTATTAGCTGGGACTATGTTATCAGAAATGAAAAGATCTTCAATATTTTTGTATGATTAAAAACGTTCAGAGCTTGACTCAAAAAAAATAATTTCATCATATAAAATAGCCTCAAGCTTAAAAAAATATTTGCGCTAAAAAAAATTGGAAGATTATGTCTTCCTCTAAAAAAAAACAAGAGTTAACCAGTGTATAGCTTGGTGTATTCGACTACACATCCTTTTCATTAAAAATAATAAAAGGCAAGCCAGAAAAAAAAGAAGTGTCCGTGGCACAAGAGTGAGCTCCATTGTGTTAAAAGAACAGAACCAAAGGAAATATTCTTTCAATTGTAATAACTATGGTCTAAGTCACACATGACCCATTGTCGAAACACAATTCTGTAAGGTTAACTTACAGGAACCAAACAAAAATACCAAGGACAACCAACAAAAGGTTTACCAATTACTCACTCAAACTCTTCTCAAAGTCAATGATCGGACAATAAATTGCCATAAAACTCAATAGAAGTAACCAAATGACTTTAGCCTTCGTGATTATAGTTGAGCCACCAATATTGATCGTCCCTAGAAATTTGTTAATGTGACATTCATCACATTGCGATTTCCGCTTCTAAGACCGGAGACTTTCCCTAAAGCTAAACTAATGATAGAGAATAAGATATTCCCACATCTTTTTGTAGGCTTCAAAGTACAATTCTTTGACCACGAACAGTAGAAAAGAAAATATTTCCAAAAAAAATTTTTCTAAACTCATTTATTTATAATACATTGCATATCTTACCCGGTTCTCACCCCATCTCCGTTAATGGGGGAAGAAATTAAACCTACCCACCAATTAATTTCATCGACGAAGAAACAATTTATGAACCTTCTTCTTAACGCAGCTTTCATCGTAAGAGTCCCATATTTCATATAATGTGATTATTTCTTGAATCGATTCTATAACTTCATTAAGATCTATATTCGAAATTCCCAAGAAATTAGTTAGCACATTTATTCTGGATTCCACAGTAGTGTCAGTAATGGAATTGTCTGTATTTGAAGGATTTATTAATCCTACTGTTGCTTTTCTGACTAATTGTGGAACTAACTTGTCATTACCATTAATCCCAGAAGTTTTAAGAATAACTGTTATGTATATAGCAGTAATTGCCACAATATGAGGTGGGAACAATAAGCAAAGATCAGTAACATAAGTATCATTAATAATCCACCAACAAAGCTGTAACTCTTCTTGCGTTAAAATTAAACAGTTCACTCCATCCACCGGTTTCTCTGTTTTTGTTGAGTAAAGACTGTTATTCAAAGTGCTTCCATAGTTCCCATAACTGTTCATATTTTCAAGGTCACTGATTCCATTTTTCTTATCTAATAGTCCAAAATTTGTCATTGTCAATATATCTTTAATTTGGATCAAGGATCTGTAAGGATTATGTACTATCAAGTAGTTATCCATTTCTTCAATCAAGTAAAATTCAAATTCTGCAATCTTCGTTAAATCATGGGGGATATACTCAGGCCAAAGATTTCTTGCTTCATTACTTATTGACCTTATATGCTGAGGACACTCTTCTACTTTACAAGCCAAATAAATACATGTAGTCACCAATAGATACAAATTAACTTCTTTCAACGAAACATTCACTAAAAATCTTGACAAGTATACCTCAGCAGTAGCTTCAGGGACAGCCCTTAGACTAAGCTTCCCACCTAATTTTCGAGTCAACCCGTGCAAATATATTCTCATATGATAATCATAGTGTATATCTTGAAGCTGAGTTGGCAATGCGCCACTGGATAATAATTGTGACTCCAATTTCTCCAAATCTTTTCGTTTTGCTTTGAGTTTATCACGAGAAAATTGCCAGCGAAGCCTCTGAGTTGAATTCCAGTAGTCGGCAGACATTAATATTCAGGGATACTCTGTTCAGCAGTTTATTCGTTTTTGCTTTTTTTTTTAATTTATTGGAGTGTGATATTGTTTTTGCAAAATTTAAATAGGCAAAATTACGAAATTTTGGCGCATTACCGAAATTGGTGATTTCGCGGAATTCGGGCGGAGGTCACCGCAGCGAGCAACGACTTTTACTAAAGCGTTGCTACGAGAATTTACAAGAAATTACAGCAAAAACAACAGAACAATTGTCGAAGTTCAACGATGATATCCCCTTATTGGCATTTCTTCTTCTTCTGCAATTGACCACTGGTTTATCATGTGGCGGATTTAATACTACTCCTATTGATACAACCGGCTGGCTTTGAAAAATTGTAAACAGGGTAATCAATCTGCAATAAAAAATTTACTGCAAAAATGACTGATGAACACCCATGCTTGAACATAAATTTTGATTGCGAAAGAGTAGCAATAGATCTTCAATTATGAATAATCAAGTTGTCGGGATTCTTGGTGGAGGCCAACTTGGTCTCATGTTAGTGGAAGCAGCTAATCGATTGAATGTGAAAACTATTATTCTTGATGGTGAAAATGCCCCAGCAAAGAGAATTAATGCATCTGAAGAACATATTAGTGGGTCATTTAAAGACCCAAAGGATGTTGAAAAATTGGCAACTAAATCGGACGTTCTTACAATTGAAATTGAGCATGTGAATGCTGACAGTTTAATTGAGATACAAAAATCAAATCCTAAATTGAAGATTTTCCCTTCACCGGAAACCATCAAAATTATTCAAGATAAATACTTGCAAAAGGAGCACTTGATAAAGCATAATATTGGGGTAGCCGAATCAATTGTTGTTGAAAACTCTGTCGAGGGAATTAAAAAGGCCGGGGAAACTTTGGGATATCCATTTTTACTTAAAGCCAGAAACAATGCTTACGATGGAAGAGGAAATTTTGTTATGAAAAGTCAAGGATCAATTACTGAAGCTCTTTCGGCGCTAAGTGACGCTACTCTATATGGAGAAAAATTTGTTCCATTCATTAAAGAATTAGCTGTTATGGTGGTGAGATCTGTTAACGGAGAAGTCTATGCGTACCCTACTGTGGAAACCATTCACACTGACAATATTTGCCATATTGTTTATGCTCCTGCTAGAGTCCCTGAATCAACCCAAATAAAGGCTTCATTACTTGCCACAAACGCTGTGAAATCTTTCCCTGGAGCGGGTATATTTGGGGTTGAAATATTTTTACTTGAAGATGGGGAATTGTTGATCAATGAAATTGCACCAAGACCGCATAATTCAGGCCATTATACCATTGATGCATGTGTTACATCTCAGTTTGAAGCACTAGTTAGAGCTGTTACTGGAATGCCATTACCAAAAGGTTTTAGCAAGTTTAGTACTAGTTCAACTAATGCCATAATGTTGAATGTCATTGGGACTCAAGAACCAAATGGTGAATTAGAATTCTGCAAAAGGGCTTTGGAGACTCCAGGGGCTTCGGTTTATTTATATGGTAAATCAACTAGACCAAAGAGAAAAGTTGGTCATATTAATATCGTTGCTAGTTCCATGGATGAATGTGAACGTAGATTAGATTATATACTAGGGAAAACAAATAACCTTGAAAAATTGAAACAACAAGATATCGAAATTGCCGGCACTTCAAAGAATCCGTTAGTGGGGGTTATCATGGGCTCAGATTCGGATTTACCAACAATGGCTGCTGGTTGTAACATTTTGAAACAATTCGGTGTTCCATTTGAAGTCACTATAGTATCTGCTCATAGAACTCCACATAGAATGTCAAAATATGCTATTGAAGCTCCACAGAGAGGTATCAAAGCTATTATTGCAGGTGCGGGTGGTGCTGCTCATTTACCAGGTATGGTTGCTTCAATGACTCCATTGCCAGTTATTGGAGTTCCAGTCAAAGGTTCTCGATTAGATGGGGTTGATTCATTGTATTCTATTGTGCAGATGCCTAGAGGAATTCCTGTTGCTACTGTTGCTATTAACAATAGTACTAATGCTGCTTTATTGGCAATTAGAATCTTGGGAGCTTACGATAATAAATTTCATAAACTTTTGCAAGAATATTCATTAGATTTGGAAAATCAGGTCACGGGAAAAGCAGAGAAACTTGAGACTGTTGGATATGAAAATTACTAGACGTTGCCTCAAAATAAGTAATTAAAATAAATTTCTAAGTTCGTTTTTAAGGTCTACTTAGTATATGATTTGAAGCTTTACACCATTTCCATGGTTGCATGCAAGCCGTGATGGGCAAAGAGTCACCCTGCCGAATATTATTTTTTTTTACTGGCCATGTTTACTTCCATATCGCAGCAGTAAAAAATCAATTTCCACTTAGATTAAAATCATTAAGAAATTTTGCAATTTATTTATTTACTTTACACAATACTAATCTAATTTTCACATAATATTATAAACACTTTCTACATTACAATAATGACCAAACGTTTAATATATCAAACTGGCTTATCGGAAGTCCTGGGAAACTACTATACTATTCCCATGGAGTTGAGAAATCAGTACTACTCAAACCAAGGATTGCCAAAGAAAGACAAGAGGAAACTAGCAATAACCAATCGACTTATTAGCATGGAAGATACTTTCATTGAAGAGAAAAACGAGTATTATAAATCAGGGTTAGCTAAACTTCAACAAGACCTTACTACTACCCATAATGAAACCAATGAATTGTATTTGGAGAGATTGAAAAACAGTCAAGAAAGAAGAGATTATGAATTATCAAGAACTTTTTTGTGGGAAAATTTTCAAGTTATGAAAGTTGAAAAAGATACTCGACATGATGTTGAACAGATAAATGAAGAATATGATAATTTTGTCAAGATTATCAAGGATAAACTTTATGAAAAATTAGTGAAGAAAATCAAGCTATTAAAAGAAGATAAAGTGTTGAAAGATTTAGCCAATGTTAATCATTATAGTATAGACATTGACTTGATGAATAATGAGGCTCATCATAATCATCGTTTGGAGCAACAGCAAGTCACTGCTTCTCCAAAGAAAAAATTGATTGCAATTGCAAATGATTCAACTGCAGCCAGTGGGTTTTCCGATAATAACAGTAATAACAATGGTCAGTTGAATCCGTTGGGCAGACGAGCAGCTAGAAGAACTAGAAATGCAATGGAGTCTTCCTACAATACTGATTCAAATCTTTCAGGAAATGACACTTCGATGCCAGGGTATTTCTCATCTTCATCAACCAAGAGGAGAAGAGTTCAAACTGCAAGAGCAGCTGCTAATAATGGTAATAAAAATTATTCCTCTGCATCAAATGATGAATCCAACTTCTTAAGTGATAATAATTCTTTGAGTGAAATACTCTTTGGTAAGAATTATCCGAGTTCCGGGGGTGGAGGTGGGAACAATCATAATGGCAATAAAAATTCTGCTAGAACCAAAGTCAAGCAGTGTGGGACGCCACCTGGATTAACGCAGGAAGAAGTGAATGAAGATTTGGTTATATTGGAACGTTGCTTTGAAAAAAAAATTGCTGGTGGTTCATCGGTGGCGAATGGTGATGATTTTCTGACGGGAAAGGGCCATTTTCCTCCAAAATAGGGGTATAGGGCGCTTAATAAATCTTACAATTGCTTTAAAAGAGCTGTGGCAATAAATTTATACAATTAGAAACCGAAAACACCCAAACCTGTATAATAATATAAACTATGCCAACAAAAATAGTACAAAACGAGAACTTATGATCTTTCACCTCTTAATCTTCTAGCCAATTGGATGTCTTTCTTTTGAATAGTAACTCTCTTAGCGTGAATAGCGCACAAGTTAGTGTCTTCGAAAAGGGAAACCAAGTAAGCTTCAACAGATTCTTGTAAAGCACCAATAGCAGAGGATTGAAATCTCAAATCAGTCTTAAAATCTTGAGCAATTTCTCTAACCAATCTTTGGAAAGGCAATTTTCTGATTAATAATTCAGTAGATTTTTGAAATCTTCTAATTTCTCTTAAAGCAACAGTACCTGGCTTATATCTGTGAGGTTTCTTAACACCACCAGTTGATGGTGCAGATTTTCTAGCAGCTTTGGAAGCTAACTGTTTTCTTGGGGCTTTACCACCGGTAGATTTTCTTGCAGTTTGTTTAGTTCTTGCCATTACGTATAAATGTGAAATATTAAAGATATAAAAAGAAAAGAAAAAAAAAATAAATAAAAATTGGAAAGGAAAGCGGGAAAAATGATTTATATAAGGGAAAATTTTAGACTCCTTGTCTTGCTAAGTATTGAGGGAAAAAAATTTAAAATGTAGCTGCGGTTTGTGTTTGCTCATGCATATTGGGCTAGATGAGCGTGCCAGGAATTGCACCGTTAACTATGGGCATGTCGCCTGATATGCAGATCGATTTTTCAAGGTGTGGACCGAGAATTACGCCTGTAATTCTCAGCACGGGCGATTTTTGTAGTTTTATGTCGGCTACTTTCCTAATCTGGCGATGTACGTCAATCTACAGCTTTCATTATTTTTTTCATTCTTTCTTATAAATGAATCGAGGTGCGCCCTGTTTAGAATTATTTTTTATTTGGTTTTTTTTTTCTTATTATTATTATTATTATTATTATTATTATTATATTTTATTAACTCATTACAAATAATTAAAAATGTCTGGTCGTGGTAAAGGTGGTAAAGGTCTTGGAAAAGGTGGTGCTAAACGTCACAGAAAGATTCTTAGAGATAACATTCAAGGTATTACTAAACCAGCTATCAGAAGATTAGCTAGAAGAGGTGGTGTTAAGCGTATTTCCGCTTTAATTTATGAAGAAGTTAGAGGTGTCTTGAAATCGTTTTTGGAAAATGTTATTAGAGATGCTGTTACTTATACCGAACATGCTAAGAGAAAAACTGTTACTTCATTGGATGTTGTTTACGCCTTGAAGAGACAAGGAAGAACCTTGTATGGTTTCGGTGGTTAAGGGTTATGATTGGTTTTATAGTATAAGTGTACATTAGTTTTTGAATACAAATTATAAAATAAATTTAATTGTAAGACTGCAATAATTGAACGGATGAGCGCGTGTTCCATTTGAAAAGGGAATTACACCTGTTCTGATGTATTTTTGAATGACATGCAATGAAAAGTCTCGTTTTACCCAAGGTCGCACCTGACGTTCCCTTCATCTTTGGATAGCCATAGCAATCAAAGCCCCACACTGAAATTTCACGCACTACATAAACAATTATATTTTGCAATTTTTAAAAATAGATTAAATTATCAATACCATGTCATCAGAACCTTCAACAGAATCAAATCCAAGCTCGAATTTTCAAAAACTATACAAATGGAGTGCTACACCATACCCAGCCTGGACTTTTTCTGGGTTGCTTTGCGCTTCACCATTTCTTTCCTCATCGATTGTCACTGCTCGTCGAGGACTCTTTGCGCGCCATCACAGTCAGGTTGCTAGTCAGTTGATTCGAATTGCACCTAGTAACATCTCGGTGGCGCTCTTCTCCGCAGCTACTGCCCTTGGCGGGTACATGACTTACGATGGAGAAGTCGTCAATGGTGCTGGGTTCACTATGGCATGGTCGGTGTTGTACTTGATCGTTAATGGGAAATACAGTGTGAGTGGGTTGAAATATGGAAGGCCTTTGCCTTTGGTATTGGCATTGGGGGCATTAACTAATGCCACGATCTACGGTCATAGATTTATATGGAATAATTAAGAAAAAAGATTGAGTATGTTGTCATCATTATAGTCCCTCAGCCATTTGGTCAAAAAAACTTTCCAAGTTTATATCACTCATCAAGTCCAATGGCAAATCATTTCTCATGAAGTCACCCATTGCAAAATTGTCCGAAGCAGGAGTAGGAGAAGTAGCAGGATTGCCGTTTTCTTGAACAGATGTCCCTGGCTTTATGTATGAATAGGGAATAAATGAAGCATTTTGTGATGATTGTAAAAGCGATCCAATTGCTGCAGAGTTCAAATTGATCTCACATGTATTGATATCAAAATCTGCATTCATTGGAAGCTCCTCGAAGTTCAAATCCGCAGGTAAATTTGGGAAAAAATTATTGATATCAACACTATTTGTAGAATTTTCTTGTGGCGAAGGTTGAGGATTAAATTGATCATCATCAACTGTGGGAGTAACAATATCACTATTATCATTAGTTACTGTTGGAATATCAGCTTCAGCTAAACTTTTCACTAATTTCTCTTTTTGAAGCGTAAGTGGCGTCATGTTGATTCTCTTGGTGGTTTCTCTATCAATTTGTGGTTCACTTAATTCTCTAAGTTTGTTATATTCCAAGTAATGACGTTCAATTAAATTGTTATAGTGAGCTTTTGAATAGGCAATTCTTTTTGCTCGATTAACGAAAAATTTATGGTTAATATTAAGATTATCAAAGACATTACCTTCGGGGTTCGTTTCATTTTGTTCGTCGTCAGTAAATTTTCGTTTCAGCTTATTTTCGTTATTTGAATCTTCTCGTTTAGTTTCATCACCAGCAACAGCAATAAGGTTAGCAGTGTTTTTATTGCCATTTCTATTGTTGTTGTTGCAATTATTGGTCTTATTATGCTTTTCAAACATCCTATCTAAAATACTTATAATTCCAATATCATTCAATAATCCTTCAGTGACCTCAACCACTCTCTTCATGGACTCTCCTAGTCGAACTTTTTCACTGTTCATTGACGTTCGATTTCGATGAATTGTAAGCAAGACAAGATTAACATTCACAGGGTTTTCCTTATACTTCAATTGATTCATTAACCGTTGAACATTGCCATTTCCTTGAGCTTTCAGAGAGCGAATCGATTTAAGTAAAATAAATAGCAAAACTAGTGCCATGTTAACAACGTAACCATAGTAAACATCCAAGAAAATATTGCCTTCCAAGACTTCTAATTCTTGGTATATGAAAAGTAATTTACTTAATTCAATAGAAGCTTCAATGCCACTATTCAATATTGAAATAATTGGTTCATCCAAATGACCCAAAAATTCAGGTCTAGCTACAACTAAATTGACAATGTACAACATGAAAGGTAGAGACATTGTAACCATTGCACAATAATAATTCATAATTAAATCTAATTTGTATCTTTTAATTTCGTAAGTAGATTTGAATTTCCCATTAATGTTATCAAGTTTCAAGCTCTCCAAAAAAGATTCTTGCGTTAACCCTTTGAACTGTAAATTAGCCTTGAATTCATCCATTTTTCTTTTGATACTCAATGTCTTCTCAATGATATTTAAACTAAGTGGGGTTGAATCTTGGTTATAATTATTATCATAAATAATTCTTCTCAATTGTAAAATCTCATTGATATTTCTCGCTAATTTAATATTCTCCAAGTAATAGGTAAGGAAATCACTTTCACCTGGGCGCATGTATAAATCAGTTGGATAATCAATGTTAATATCCCCATCATCAATCACCGTTGGCCTTCCAAAAGTTGAGCCCAAGACAACTTCAAACATGTATAAAGACCACCATATTTGCTTTCTCAGAGAAATTGGTCTTTTGTATTTCAAATTAGTAACCCCTGATTTTCTATGTAATCCAAGAGATATTGCTTGCCTGCAAGCTATTCCAATTAAAATCCAGGCAGAATCTTTATTTTTACATGAATAAAGATAAATTGCTAATAAATATAATACGCGAATACCTAAAGTGCTAGGTTTCAAAATTATTCCAGATAATGCTAATTTGATTAAATTAACAAATTTATCCGCTAAACTAGGAACTAATTCTCCATTAGGATATGGTTTAAAACTGGCCCCCAAGATCCAAACCATATAGATATTGAAAATCCAATTACTACTCATTTCTCTAATTTCTAAAATTTTCTTAAATCTCTGTTCTTCGGTGACATTTTGATCATCAAGATTAGTGTTCAACGTTGACAATGCATAAATTTCAATCCAGAATTGTTTATATTTTTCTCTAAAGAGATCTTCATTGAAAACGTAATAATAATGATGAATTTTTTTAAAGAAAATTTCAACATAAAAATCGGCTTCTTCTTTGCTTATTAAATTCACTGACGGGAACTTCACCCATAGTGGTACTAAATCTGATGCCATTGATAGAAAAGGAACTTCACCAATAGTTGTCGTGGGGTTTTCGCTCAATATAAATCTTTTCAGTTTCTGAACACTTTCCATTTCTTTATCGGCATAATTATGAACAACTTTATAATCAAACGTCAACCTAGTTCGTATTGAATTTTTTAAGACTAAATTGCATAAACTGTTGAATAATGTAAACGTACCGGCATACCCAATGTAATGAGGTTTACCTTCGAGATCATACACCAATCTTTCAATTCCATAATCTTTAATTTTAGGAAATTGGCGGGCGCTAATACTGACAGAAGAGCTTTTAGTTATTGAAGGAATATTTTTTGCGACAATATTGCAGCTACCTTCCTCTGGTTCATTGGGACTTTCCATATCATCATTAGTATCTGTTATTTCACAAATCTTCGGCACTGATGTTACAGATGTTGTTGTTGAACCCTCCTCCTGAAACGAATTAACTCTTTCATCAATATTATTAGGATTTCTAGCAATGAATTCATCCAATGAAGGCATTTGAATTTCCTTTGACTTCCCCAAACTTATCAACTGATTGATATCATTGACGTCAATCTCAGGATGTAGTCCGCTAACCAATGACATCAATACTTGGAAATGAAACTCCAACTTATCAGTTTGTGGGTAATAACTTCTTGCTTTCCGTTCAATTTGGGTGACACATTTAGCCCCAGCTTTCTCACAGTTCAAACAAGTTGTGGTATTATCATATTGAATACTCAATTCTCCACCATCCGTGACTTTAACTCGATTGCATTTGATCTTACGAAGTTTGCATCTGTCACAACTATATAATGCTCTTCTTCGCTTGCCATCTGGTACAATTCTTCTTTTCCGACGATAAGACTCCTTCAGTTTCTTTGTTGCAGAATTCTCTACTGAAGTTGAAGGCATATTGGGCTATTGCAAACAAATATAATAGTGATATCTAAATAATTCGTATTTTTCTGAATAAAAATAAAAGAAAACGGTCTGGATTATGAATCCCACGTTTAAAATTGCAGAATGCAAGATCTCTAAAAAAAATTATTTATATATATATCTATGCAATATATCGCTGGATCAGTTAGGGCAATTGATGATTTGTTTTCGCAAGAATAATGAAATAATATCATTTACAATAATGATTGAAAGGAGAAGTAATTGGGAATTTTACTATGGAATAAATTAGACAATACATGTTTGTTGGAATGGATGTCGCTTTCTTGGGGGGGGGGGGGGGGGGGGGGGGGGGGGGGGGGGGGGGGGGGGGGGGCGGGGGCGGGGGGGGGGGGGGGGGGGGGGGGGGGGGGGGGGGGGGGGGGGGGGGGGGGGGGGGGGGGGGGGGGGGGGGGGGGGGTG
>JASJSC010000051.1:0-91776 GCA_030450195.1 Saccharomycopsis sp. KB-2023a | reverse complement strand
GATAACTTCAGGATTCTGATGGATTTTTTTATTATTATTGCTTGAAGCCTGAAAGATGGTGATGCAATCTTGCAATCCTAAAAAGTAGAAAATACCAGTATGGTCTTTATATGGAAAATTTAATAAATTATCAGAAACTATTATTTTTTTGCAAAACTGAAAAATTGGAAGCCATTTATATGTCTATATATCAATAACTTCTCATGGTTCCTTCAAAGTGGGGATATGCTCCGCTTATTAAATATTTCCATTAGTTTAGGAATAGTTACATAAATAATTAATTTGCAATAGGCCTCATTTAAATTCACATTCATTTCGTTAAACTTCTCCAGACTTTGGCAGTTTCAATTTCAATTACCCAAAATTTTGAATAAGTAAATCTCTTTGAAAAATCTAATAATTCAGTCATTTGGTCAAATTAAGAAGACGAAGAAGCTAAAAATTTTTTTTGAGTAGAAATATCTTTCTTTGATTAAAGAATTCTCCTTATTTTATGGCCCTCGTTATATGGAAAACTTGCATAATATATACATCATTTAATATTTCACTCTAATCCATGCATATTCAATATTGAAAATCACATAAACTTCCATCATTCATAAAGAGATAGAATGAGATTTCAAGATTGGGACCTTGTTAAATAATCTCTCATAATCATCAGTGCGTTTTACGCCACAAGCAAGATAAAGTCCAGCATTTTTCAATCAGACCTCTTTTTGGACCATCGCTGATTCATATAGAATCGCTCAGCTGAATATCAGTTGCTTGTAATTGAGAAAATATATCAAAATCTCTTTCGAACGCCGAGTGTTGTTGAATAATTAGCAATAACGAATATGATAAATTTGTGATTCTCCATGGATTTATAGATCTTTTGTTAGGCAATCTGTCAAATTAATATTTTTGATTTGAGTCAATGCCAGCGTATGGTGAGCATAGATCAATGATTGCCTTGATATCATTTAATGACATAGCGAATCGTTGATAAATTCCATTAAATCCATTACAAGTATTAAGGTCAAGTTTCAAAATGCAAAGGATTTCACCCAATCAATGAACCAGGTAATACCGTCATTGATATTATTAAGAGCCTCCTCAGTGATTATACAAGCACGCGGTTGTACGATAGTAATAACAATATCTGGTGCTAATTCAAGTAAGCTTTACACTACTTCTATAAAAAAATAAAAAATAAAAAAGATTCTATGTATATATTGTACTTTCCATTCTTTTCAATAACTCTCAAACTTGTGTTTACGCTGAAAAATTATCATGCAAAATTTACCCCGGAATATGTGTCACTCGTTATGCACGTGTACACTTTTTTAGATTTTAATTTTATGCATGTTAAAATCTTCTCCCTCCCTGTACATACATAGCCGAAAAACTCAAATAATTAATTAGCTACAATACAAACAATTTATTTTATAAGATATTGATTTTATTTTATTTTATTTTATTTGTTAGAAAATGATATCAAAGCAAGTAGAAGGCACAATATAGAATTGATAAAATCAGTAAACAAGAAGGAAAAAGATTAAAAAAGATATTATTAAATTCGATCATTCAATGAACAAAAATGAAAGAAATAATTAAACTTAGAGCAAGAATAATGATAATCCAGCTAATCCAATGAAGCTAGCAGACAATTTGTTACCAGAGTTTGCAATTGCAACTGTTGGAGCAGCGGAATTGGAAGATGAGGAAACAGTTGATGGAGTGGAACCGGTTGGGGATGCAGAACCTGAAGAAGAACCAGCAGAGACCGATGGAACGGCAGCACTACCGGATGGCGCACCTGTTGAACCGGCAACAGGGGAGGAACCAACTGGAGCAGAACCAGATGGACCAGCAGAGCCGACAGGAGCGGAACCAGATGGAGCAACTGGGTTAGTAGCAACTTCAGTAACTGGAGTAGTACATGGGATAGAAGTAGTGTAAACTGAGCCATGAGCAGTGGTGGTGATCACCTTGTAGAAAGTAGATTCAACAACAATGGTAGCTGAAGTATAAACTTCAGAACCAGCTGGAGAAGAAGCTGCACCGCCAGTAGTCAGTGAAATTTCAGTGGTTTCAGGACAAACAGTAGTGTAAATGGTTTCAACACCAGAGACAGTAGTGGTGATAACAGTGGTAGATTCTACTGAGCTAGAACTTTTTGAAGTGTCGCATGGAGTGGTACTTGAGGTGTTTGAAGTGGTTGAAGTTGTGGTATCACATGGAGTGGTACTTGAAGTGCTGCTTGAAGTGCTGCTTGAACTGGTACTTGAAGTGCTGCTTGAACTGGTACTTGAAGTGGTACTTGAAGTGCTGCTTGAAGTGGTACTTGAAGTGCTGCTTGAAGTGCTGCTTGAAGTGCTACTTGAAGTGCTACCTGAAGTGCTACTTGAAGTGTTGCTTGAAGTGGTACTTGAAGTGCTACCTGAAGTGCTACTTGAAGTTGTTGAAGTGCTACTTGAAGTGCTACTTGAACTAGTTGAAGTGCTGGTGGAACTCGTTGAAGTAGTGGTAGCAGTATTGGTTTTACAGCTACCAGAACCGCCGTCTTCACCTTGGTTATTGTTATCACCTTGACTGTTGTCATTACCATCTTGATTATCCCCACAACCATCACCTTGATCATTGTTATCTCCACCTTGATCATTGTTGTCTCCACCTTGATCATTGTTGTCTCCACCTTGATCGTTGTTGTTACCTTGGTTGTTATCGTTTTGACCGGTACTAGTTGAAGTTCCGGATGATGACGTAGAAGTAGCAGAACCTGAAGTATTGCCTTGATTACTGTTCCCACCTTGGTTGTTGTCGTTACCTTGGTTGTTGTTGTTTCCACCTTGATCGTTATTGTTTCCTTGGTTGTTGTCGTTTTGAGTTGTGGCAACAGCTGTAGAAGTAGAAGAACCTTCTGTCTTTGGGAGAGCAAAAGTATCAGCAGTTGCTAAGAACCCTAAAATGGCTAAGGCAATTGGAGCAGTTCTCATTATTAATTAATTTTCTTTGTTATTTCTAGAGAATACAAAAGAAGGAGAGAAGAAGACAAGAAAAAAAAAGCTCCTTAAAACAAACTAGAGTCAAGACTCTTGATTTATAAATAGAAAAATAAAAAAGAAGGGCAAGAACCTGAACAATACTCTCCCTAGTTCTTATTATTTTTTTACTGCCAATGACACTTCTATTTTAGCTAAATTATTGGATTTCTATTGCCTGTTAGTCTGTTTACTATCAAAAATAAGGTTAAACTTTGTCCTATCAAACTAGCAAACAAGACATACATGATGCAGAGACCGTTGAGTGCATTGATGTGCATTACACAGAACTGCATAATTCAATTTCCGTATTAAGACGGTCGCGTGGATATACCTGGGGGTTCATGCTGTATAATGTATTTGTCATATAATATTTTTGTGAACGACAAACCTGCTACTATGGGGCATAGCAATATTGCTATTTCTGTTTTACACACAATCATTTCACTAAATAATATTTTTTGCAGATTAAACTGAGTTGCTATTTTCCAAGACATGTCTCCACTTTTAAATTTACTTTAAAGACTAAATTATCTAGAGTCAATTAAAAAACCAAAAACCAAAAAAAACCAAAAAAAAAAAAAAAACATTCAGCATCTCCATTGCAAACAACACTTGTAATAAGCTCTACCCTTTTTTTTCTTTTTTTTTTTTTTTTTTTTGCTAATAAGTTACCTCCAACTCTGGCTCTCGTTTCATTTTTCGGTAAGGCATCTGGTCTATCTATCCATTAAATGCATTCATCCCTTAACTAGAAAAATTTTTTCTGTCGCTCGCATTCGCGCTCGCTCGGTAAACAAAAGTGGTACATAAAAACTGTTGTTGTGTACACCGACCCCAATGATATTATGTACTGACATGCACGACTTCCAGAATTAGGCCCCAAAATAAGCAACAGTGAACAAGTAACAAACTAATAAAACATTATGATAACGTATGACGATTATCATAAGCAGTAACAATCGGATGGCCATAGACACACAATCCCGAAACATACTTTAAGTTAGCCTGGATTTTAGCCGTTATTGGATCATAAATATCCAGAAATGGAATAAAGTTACCTTTGAGATACAATAAGTATTGGGTTACTGTTTCGGGGTGTGCGAAGATAGTTTTACTTCCTGTTGTAAGAGAAAAAACTTTCATCGAAAGGGTCCTCGTTGTTAAATAAAGCCATCCTACACCAATATAAATTAAACAATAGCAAAACGCGATCGCGAGAAATCACGATAATCGCTATTCTAAGGAGAAGTTGGAAAATAAGATGATTTATTTTTCTTTCTTTGTCTCTTTGTTACCCCGAGTTATTTGCATGCTTGCCACTGGCAAGGAAAACCTTTCGGCCCTAGTGGGTAATAAATGCCAACAAAGTTCCACCGCATCGTTGTTTACTTCTTCTAAAATTAATTTATCCTTTTTTTACTGGCAATCAATGCAAATCAATGCACTTTCGGGTATTTATCGTCCAAGATACCCATATAAACATATTATTGCTATCACATCATAAGTACCACCTGCTATGGACTATGTACTATGGATGGTCTACCTGTAGAGGGATACAGATCTGCCGTGATATTTTTGGTTTTTTTTGTCTTTTCTTTTCTTTTCTTTTTTAATTACAGTTATAATTTAACCAGGAATAGAAAATATATAGATTCACAATTAACATTAAGATTCCTGTAATTAGTTTACCACCCTAAGACCAGTATACAGTATCATTTGTACCATATATCGTGCCATTTTGACCAGTATCATTTCTTTATTGCTATTCTTCTCTAGCAATGTACAAGAATCTCGTTCTGTTGTTGCTGTTGTTACTTCTGGTGCAGCAATGAATGGGTCGGCCCTTTATTTTTTTTTTTGGTTTTGTAACCTCTCTTGGCATATAACGCGAACACCTATTACCGCTTGCTGTCCTCTCGACAGTAGGTGTTCACCAACATTCCTGTTGTCTCTTGGCATTGTCTTTGGACTTTGGGTTTTGGGAATTGCGTTTCTGTTTTACCTTTTGAGCTTTCTTTGGCTCTAGCTTTGCTCTTTTTTCGCTCAGTTTTTTGGTCATTTTTGGTAAGATTAGCGGTGCAGAATGCACTGATTATCAAAAAGCTTAACTGTGAATTACCTTTTACCATACTTAAACTCGGCCACAGTAACAACAGTAGGTGTACTAATAAAATGCCTACTTACACAAGGGTCGCAGTAAAGTATTTTGAAAAAGGTTTTCACTCGTCACTCTGCGATAAAGTGAGCAAATCAGTTGATTTCCTATTTTCCTTGCATATTATTTCCTTGTTTGTTCAGTTGTTTATTCGTTTTTGCAAAATTTTCTTTCAGTGCACCGCATGCTTCTAGGAGATCCCTTTCCTGTTTCATTCGCCTTAGTTGGATTCCTTGGCAGACCCAATTTCCAATTCTAGAAGTATACTCACCATCGCGTTCGTGATGATCTCTTCATCATGATCTTGACTCTTGCTTTTCTAAATTTAAATTTTTACTCTGAAAATTCCATGTAATCGATCGATCGGGGCCACCGGTGGTGGTTTGTCTCACAATAATTGCTTGCTGGCTCCCAATTGCTTTTCCAGACATTCCATTGGTGGCACAGATTGCTGCATGTCTCGTTCTCGATATGATCTGTGCTACGGTCAATTTATCAATTTTCCTGTTATAAGTATAGCGTATATATAGAGCGCAACACATCAGAATATCTCCGACGTAACACAATTTGCATATGTATGTATGTATATGTACAAATTCGTTCACTTGATTCTGCCTGCATGGAAGCCTTTAGCCCAGATCTAAACGTTAGCGCAGCGTCGCAGCTTAAACGAAAAGTGACGAAATAAAAATGTATTCACACACCCTGGATAACAAACAAAATTCGTAATTCTGTTATATGCTCATAATAATATTATATCTTACTGCATTTTCATGAGTCACTAAGTTTCCCAGTTTCCCACTAGTTTCCCCGCGAACCGAATTGTTTTTTTTTCTTTTTTTTTAATTGCGTTGCACACAGTTCTAAACTAACGCAGCTTTTAGGCGATTTTCAAGCCAGTTTGAGCATTATTTTAAATTGTCATTTTCGCGGTATGGCGACCAAGTGAGCAAGCGGGGGTTGGCGTGGGTTCTGCCAAGGCTATTACTTCATAAAGCACGGCTTTTTTGCGCTGCTTGCCTGGTAGTGAATCACGAGACATCCTCAACCAATAGGCGCGACTTCGGCAACAAAGTGCCAATATATCTAATTGAATCAAACCAAATGGGTTCCCCCAAACCCCCCAGGCCTCGCCTCGCTCGTTGTTTTCATCAGCCCATTTATTTGTTTCAAAGGAAACGTCGACAACCTACAAAAGTTTTTTGAGGGATTGCATCTTTCCAGAGAAACAGAACCCAAGAAGCGAGGCTTTCGTTGGATAGCTACCGGAGGATGAGCAATTATGCCTGTTTGGCGGCATGCTGCGTTTAATTTAATGTCTGAATTAGCTTGACGTAATGAACAATAAATTATGGCTGCGGAATGTCAACATTACTAGTAGCCTCAACCTGGGGCTTTTCTGGGTTGACTTGCATCAATGCTTGACACCAACTTACAGAACCTCTGTCGGGGTTCGATCGATGCATTGATTTGATAACCGTAGAAACAGCTGCTTAGTTGAATTGTTGGCATGCTATTCTCTGGAAACAAGAGCTGTCCTAACTCACTAATACAGTTTTCAAATTTAATCTCCATGGATGACGTTTGTTTGTCGTGCAATATACTCTTTTCCTTCTAAGTTCCTATTGTGCTAACTCTGGATCACCAAACGTTAAAGAGTCAATGCCGCTATCAATCATTGAAGATTCATTCATGTTCATCTGTTGAGGAATCCGAAATCTTACCACTCGCGATATCCTGGTATAACCTGGCGTCGCTGCTTAATCTGATTACGGCTACTTGATGGCAGTCAACCTTGCTGTCATGGTATCGGCTGTCATTCTAATTTTTGTTCGCCAGCCAATTTGATAAGGAGTCGTGCATGACTATCACAGATAAATTGACGTTTGACAACCTCCTCTGAGAAATCTTCTTTCATTTCGCGATGAATATTGTCAAGCTCCTGGTCAGCTGTTTCCAGGCTGATGCGGAATCTCCTTTCAATCCATAGTCGCTACAAATTAATGCGAGTAAGTCAGTGTTGGCTTCCTGGGTATCCGTCGATTCGTTCGCAACAATTGCCTTTTCCAGATTTTTGCCTTGAAAAGCCCCGATTGCCTTAATATCACTTAATTATAAGCTCTTCTGTTGTCTTTCTCTTATTCTGTTCTGATTTTTGCAAACATGATGAATAACAAAGCAATGCTGAAAGAACCGTGCCATTCGTGAGAGTTGTAAGATCAACTCGTACATAAAGCACCTACTTGCAAAGATTTTTCGGATTGGAGCGACAGGATTGGTTCCGGCTCCCAATTTGGGGAATTACTCTCTCAATTAGAAGATACTTAATCAAATATATATTAGTACTAGAGGGTTGCAAGACCTACAGAGTGTGGTTCAGGGGGCATTTCAGGGCACTCGGGGTGAGTGAGGCCCCCAGAATCGGTGCGCATGCCATAATCAGGAGTCAGCATAATCCCCGACTAAGAAGCGTTGCAAAGAAGCCCTGCCTCAAATTTGTTTGGTTGGGTTGTTGAACACCCACGTGCGTATCACATGCGATTTCAGATGCAAAATAAAAAAAAAAAATTGAGATCTCGAAGAAACCGTTGATTGATATAAAGAGCCATCATTGAGAAGAAGAAGAAGAAGATGTCTAATGCTGAAATTGAGAAGTTAACACAGGAATTGAAGTTATGCTTGAAGCAGTATGAGAATTTCCCAAAACCTGGGATTTTGTTTGAAGATTTCACTCCAATTTTCGCAAATCCAACAGATTTCCAAAAATTGATTGATGCTTTCAAATTACATTTACAATTGAAATTAAAAAACGAGAAGATTGATTATGTTGTTGGATTAGAGTCTCGGGGGTTTTTATTTGGACCAGCGTTAGCACTAGCCTTGGGAGTTGGGTTCATTCCAATCAGAAAGAAGGGGAAATTACCGGGCGAACTTTATCAAGCTACATTTAAGAAAGAATATGGAGAAGATATGTTTGAAATGCAAAAGGGGGCAATAAAACCTAATGCTAAAGTCATTATTGTTGACGACATATTGGCCACTGGAGGTTCAGCTCATGCTGCTGGGGAATTAGTTTTGAAAAATGAAGGGGCGGAAATTTTGGAATTTTTGTTTGTTATGGAATTGGATTTCTTGAATGGTAGAGATAAATTACAATCGGAAACCTTCACTTTATTTTCAGGCCAAGACAAACCATTATGAATTAAATGAATAAGTATAATAGATTTCTATGTATGTTGGTATGTCGCATCCGTACACTAATGGTCGGGTGTTTTGCAACGCATGGCTTAAAAAAATCAAATTTCCTGTAAGCATCATTATCTTGCCTATTTTATTATTAATACTATGAGTGAACAATCAACGAGCATATCAGTAGATTCATCAGGTACATCAGCGATTAAAGCACTGCCAAATAATGGTGATTACAGATCAACCGAATTGGCTAGTAATGGTGCCGTGGAAGAAGAGCAAGAATCATTATCAGAGAGTGAAGTCAGCGATGATGAAATTGACGTTGAGTACATTTACGACAAGTTATTTGCGCATATCGATGAAGAGCGATTACTCAACCTTGTGGCAAGCAAACAGACGATTGAAAAAGAAGATGAAGTTTCTAAAAACATGGAGGAAGAAGTACGTAATCTGATATTGAAATCCAAGGATAAAGAAGAGCAACAACTTTTAGCTGCTGCAAAGAAAAAGGAAACTGTTAACCCAGATGATATCGTGCCATTGCCTAAAGGTGTTAAGCCTTTAACAAACCGAGAAATGCAAGGGCTATTAATGAGTAATTTCAGTTCTGATCAATTGGCTCGTTATGAAGCGTACAAGAGATCTTCATTGTCGCGATCATACCTCAAGAAAATTTCAACACTATTACTTAAACAGAACTTATCTAACAATTTGCATTTCGTAATCAGTGGATTGGCAAAAGTCTTCCTAATGGAACTCCTAGAGAAATCAAGAGACGTTTATGAAGCCACTGAGAAAGTGGACTTAACTGAAAAACTCAATCGAAAGCGACAACGGAAACAATTAGAAAAAGAAAAGAAGAAGCAGAAAACTTCACCAGCAGAACCAGCAGCTCAATTACCAGCAGTAGCAACAACTCCACCATTCAACCCTAATGCTCGTGTTGATGTCAGTAAGATCCAACTAACGCGGTATCCACTCAACAAAGACGCCTCCTCCAATGCTCCCGATAATGGCGATGAAGAAGTTAAACTCCGCGATGAGATGGGACCATTGTTGCCGTTCCATGTCCGTGAGGCCTTCAGACTTTACAAATTCGAAAACGGATACCCTAACACATCATGGCGACAGCAGGGCGATGGCAATGGGTTTATGTTTAGATAAATACACACATACGAAGCTCACTGATTCTTTTGTAGACACTCATGGAGATGCAAGCCCCCCAAGCCCTCCACTGGCTCGCGTTGGTCAGTTGGAATGGAGCGGCAGATGGTTATTCAGCCATGAGCAAAGCCTGCCAGGGGCTTGAGCCCCACGAAGAACTGGTAGAATTCGTCTGAGGTTGGTTCAGGCGCACACGCTTTTATTTTGCAGGTGCGCGTCGGCAAAAAAAAAAATAAGAATAAAAGTGAAAATAAAAATAAAAATATACCAATCACACCAGAGAGCTAATGGAGAACACTGTTTCTTTTATCAATGCGCTCAGTTTCCGCGAGGGAAGCAGACCGGTGGTTTCTGGTTGTGGGAGCTATGTTGGGTACGTGTTTCATAACGATGGCAATGGACAGGACAAGTTGATTGTTAGATCCATCACTGATGAATACCACACCATGATACTTGAGAAAAATCTATTCAAATTACATTTCAATAATGACCAGAGGAGAAGGAAATCGCAGAAGAACAAGAACAGGCTAGTTGAGTTTTTCCAGGCTAATGACATCAAATCGACAGCGTCGCTGGTTAATGATTTTTCAAAAACAGCTGAAGACAAAGCACTTACGAGAATGGGTGGTTATCTTGTTAAATGGGAGCCAGTCACTATTGACAACAAATGTTTCAAGATCGCCGTACTTTATGAGAATATGGTGTTTGTGTTTAATATAGTTGATGATGAATACGAAGTTGTTATCACTGATGAAGAGAATCCATTCGCAATGGTTGATTTTCATTGGGTCGGTGATAGCATCCGACATCAGAATAGCGAGTCAATTTATATGTTGAGTGGTGGCGCTAATTATTTAGCGGTGGTTTATGAATTGGGAGTAGGTTGTAAATTGTACCAGTTAGACATGAGGGCATACATTCATGAAATTAAAAAGGCGAGAGGGATTATGCAGAGGTCGAAGTTTCTCTATCCAATAGAGCAATATTCAACAACCGTGGAGAATAATTATAATTTCACGTCAATGGTGGCGAAAGACGAAGGTAAAGATTACCTCGTAAACTTCAAAGTTCATAAGCAGGGAGATGAAAAACAATTGGTTCTTGTCAATTCTGTGAAAATTGGATACAGCAGTGAAAGTTGCTGGTCACCAACGGGGAAATGGTTCTGTTGTTTAGCTAACAAATATGAATTACAATTTTATAATATTCTTGCCCTTGGCGACTCAATTTCAGCACTGCCTTTGATTAGACATAGCGTGGAAAAATATGATCTGTTAGGTTGTCAAATTCTTGGATGGACAGTTATACCATTGAGCCTACTTGGTCTTGAAATATCTGATAACAATTATCAACTTCTTAAGACAAACAATGAAGTTTTGTTGTTAGGAGATCACAGGGAGAATTTGTATGTGTTCACCACTCATTTGGGGATTCAATTGGCTCTCAAATTGCCACATAGGAATATTATTCGTCTTCACGAAGAAGGAGCGCTATATGTTTGGAAGCAACAAGTTAATGATAATGGGCAATTAGTGGAATTTAAAAGAATAACCTATCGTGATGCTGTCAATGGCTACGTTTACCTAACTGATGCCAAAGAACACCCATTGCATTTGAAAGGAATCGCCAAAGTTATCAGTAGTGCTTCTAGCCTATTGGAAAGATTAACGAAAATCAACGACTTTCAATTTTCCAGTCAGTTCTTTGCGTTTCTAATAGAACAACGAAACTTTATTGTCACTCAATGCAAAAGTATGCCACATGTGATCTTCATTTGGGATTTAAGTGCCAACGTTGTCGCTAAACAAGAAGAAATTCGTCAAATGCCAATGACAGTAATTGCCACTTTGGAGACTATAATTGATGTGCAGTGGCATGAAAGATGGTATGGTTTATTAATGATGGTAAGCGAAGTTGAAATCACTTTATGGCACCCTGATTGGCCTGAACTTTTCGCATTTGCACCAGTTTTCAATCTGAGGCCAACGACTCAAAATGTCCGAATGGCAATAGAAAAGAATAGAGAAAACACCGTCAAGCTTGCAGGCGCGCAATGGGTATTGGTTGATGGAATCAAATTGATTTGTTGGAACAAGAATCACGAGTTTGTTACAGTGAATGTGAAATTGACTAAACAACAATTACAACCATTTGAAAAACTCTCACAAAAATTTCAGGATATTTATGACGAGGGATTACCATCACTGGCCCAATCATTCTTTTGGGAAGGTGACGAGAGCAATTTAGAAGAACCAACAAGTTCACACATTTTAATCGATGATGATACCAATGCATTGAAACTTATTAATGGAGTTCAACATCAAGAATGGGTTTCCAATTTAGAAAACGAGGAAACTAATAAACGGAAGTTACGATCGGTTGACGAGGATACTTTTAGTTTTAAGAGGCAAAAATAAGTAAATAATGTACATTAATTAGAAAGAAAAAGTCTAAGAAAAAGTCTTGACAATTGTCGTCATCGTAAAATTGAAAGAAGAAGTTTGTAAAAATTTGTTTTGAACATTGTTTATTTTAGTGCTTGCATTCATAATTTTGTTCTGGGAGTCTAAAGTTGTTGTTGGATATGATTTTTCAAAGCTAGTTGTTGATCTACTGGTTAATGTTTCAAGCACTTTATTTTGAACTGCCAATGAACTGCTTGTGGATGTTATTGTTTTGATCATCTTATTTTGAACATCATATTTAGTTGATGAAGTAGTTGATGAAGCAGTTGATGATAAATTTTCGATCAAATACACTTCTTTGGAAATTGTAGTTGACGCAGATAACAAAGTTGATGACTGTACTGAAGTTAAAATAATCTTTGAAGTAGTCATAACAACTTTACTACTTGTGGTTGCCAGGGTGATCATACTAGTGGCCACGGTTTCATCGGGTCTAACAATTTGTCTAATCCCGTAAACGTAATTCAATCCAGTTGATTCATCGATATTGCCAAACCCACTTGCTGCATCCCATAAGAAAAACCCACCAAATGCACCAAAGTCTCTTGCTTTTTCAGAATTTTTCTTAATCACTGAAGGTGATTTGGTATAACTAGAACTAGAACTAGCACTCAACCCAATATATAATTTCAAGTTTGGGTTCCCCGCAAGTGTTTCTTGGAAATTCTCCCAAATAGCCCAATTTTTCTCGAAATTCCCTTGGGATCTGATCGCGCAGCCTGCGTTATTATAGTATTGAATATAAGCTAAATCAACCTTAGCATTCTTATCCTTCAATAAATCAAAAACATTCGAGTCAGGGTATGGACATTGAGGACAAGCTGAAACTAATAAAGTTTTAGTTGTCCATAATTGTCTCAATTTCACCACTAATGCTGCTAATCCTTTATCATTATGATTCTCAATATCAAAATCAACTCCATCTATTTCAGCAGTACCGAACGGTTTCACTGCTGCTTTACCTTGAGGATGAAATGTGTCATAGACCACTTGAGCTAAACTTTGCCCCTCTTGATCGTTTTTCAACCCGTATTTCCCTCTTCTATCATCCCCACCAAAACTCAATAGCACCTTTATTCCTAATGATTGACATAATTTAATATCAGATTCGATTTGAGGACATGTCGTGCCACTACAAGCATTGCCAAAGTTGAATGAGCAGGAATCCTTGTTGTAATTGTTAAGAAATGAAAGCATCATTATATCAGCGGCACCCAGTTTACAATAATACCCAAGTGATTGTTGACCAGCTCCGGCTCCCCAATACAAGGCAATATTTTGTCCATTTGGTTCATAAGCAGCAGAACTTATTTGTATTAGACTGACAATTATCCAGAGAAATAAGTAAATCATTGTTACTTTTTATGTTTCAAATTATTTGTCTTTTGTTTATTTTTTTCTTGAAAAGAGCAAAACAGGTTTTTTTTATAGATAATCATTTTAACGTTGAGAATGAAAGGAATGCAGGTCAAAAGCATAGAATGCCGCCGTGCATAAAATTAGATTTAGTGAAGATATTAGCTGAGCGCCTCAATTGCCAATTTTTCCTGAACAAAATATAACAAAAATATAATAACAAAATTTATAATATTCCACATTTTTTCAGATATATCTTTAATATCGATTGGATGAATATCGCGTCATATTTGTCTTCCAGATAGGGCTCATATCAGTATTTTTTTTGTTTGTGGCTGCACTCAATACTTGGACTCCATGCCACTACTAATTTGTGGGTATCAAACATGGAAATTTATTTAATTTTAAGATCTACAGACAATGCCGTTAAATTATGTGAGTTTTATTATCTCCATTATTAACAAGACCAGGGCTTTATGGATTAGTCCGGCAAACGCAAGAGAGGTTAATGATTTTCATTCAATATTCTATCAGCAAATTGAGAAAATGTCTCGTTTTGGTTAACTCTATCACCGAGGTTAGGTTGGCAAAACACTGCCAAGGTATTTCTTGCAATGCCCTCATAACTACATCCTTTAACATAATGAGGAACCGCCTTAAAGTTATCACCAGAAATCTCTTGCAATGCTTGACCCGTTTGGAACGCTAAACAATCTCTTGGAATTTCAACTTTAACAACATCACCATGACGATTTCTAATATACAATCCAGCTTCTGGATCCGGTGATTTATCCAATTCAACCAATTCACCAAAGGATCTCACTGATGATGACAACTTTGATTCATCTAAGAACATTGCGGAAGTCAAGCCAGTCAAGCAGCTATGATCTAAATGTTCTCCACACCAATTGTTCTCTCCTTCCTCCTCATACTCTTTTTTGGTTTTAGGGTAATAATGAAGAAGTCTCGCTTTAGTGGTGTATGAATTCTTAACCACATTTTCCAAATAATGGGAAGGGAATTTGAATGAATTGTCTTTGACAATGAAAGTGTCACAGGCTTTAGCAACTTCCACAGAAATATCAATAATCAATTTGCAAAGTTTTTTAGCATCCGCTTCAAATTCAGCAAGTAGTGACTCCTTACTGGCAATTTTGGGCCATTTATTCAAAGTAGTATAAGCTTTATATTGCTCGTATTTCACTCTTTCTTCGTCAGGTAATCCTTCCAATTTATCATCTTTATAAAATGAACAATTCATATAATACGACCCTTTCAAATAATCAGGTCTCTTGATAATTTCTTCTTCATTGCTCGTAAGATTTTTCTTCTTGATAGTGAGCTTCTCTTTCCCCAATGACCATCCAACAAGCCAATAAGCTTCTGGACATTCCATTCCCTCGAGAAGTTCTGGCGAAAGTTTCGATAAGAGAGTAGCTGATTTCAATACTTTCTCACGAAGTTCCGTATATTCGAGTGGTAAGTCACTAATTATAATGATCCCTAAGGAATCAGGACCAAATGCTCTCGGTAAAAGATCATAAGATTTACCAGATTTCAAGTCCTTCAATGAGGTTATCACTGCTTCTTCATTCATTGCGTCGATTCGGATCAATTGAGACCTGAAAATTATTTTTTTCCGTCCATATTTAAACCTTTATCGCTTCCCCGCCGGCGCCTACGGGCAGCGTATATAAAAGTATACTTAACAGGAAGCGAATTCGCGATAT
This sequence comes from Saccharomycopsis sp. KB-2023a, assembly GCA_030450195.1. Classification (NCBI taxonomy): domain Eukaryota; kingdom Fungi; phylum Ascomycota; class Saccharomycetes; order Ascoideales; family Saccharomycopsidaceae; genus Saccharomycopsis; species Saccharomycopsis sp. KB-2023a. Next base: position 76,688 of record JASJSC010000051.1, on the reverse strand, counting down.
CCATCGAATGCGTCTACAATTATTTGATAAGCTAAATGATGTAAATTATATGGTACGAGGTAGAACGTATTTGTAAGTAATGAATAAATAAGACACGTGAAGAAGTAAAAAAGTGTAAAAACAAACAAACATATCTAAAGCTTTTGTTAAGTGGTCATATCGAATACATTGCTGTTCTATTGGATTGAATCAAACTTAAATTACTTTGAATCAATTCCAACTTGGATTTCAAAATTTTTTCATTTTTTTCATATTGGTCAATTTTATTAGTCAATTGATCTATATGTTCTTTATTAAATTTGGTTAACATTGAGTTCCTTTCCTGGTAAGTCTTAAAACTATTAACAATTGTGGTAGTTTTCAGTTTTTCTTGATTCAATTTGAGATTAAGAGAATCATTTTCTTTTTTCAAAGCAGAGACTCTCTTGTTTAAATCAGCAATGAGATCCGCATTATTTGAAGTGGCAGAAATTGGACTTAAAGAATGAGCATTAACCTCTTCAGTTGATGAATTTCTACTGAAACTGAAAACTGTGGAATTCTTAGAAGACATTGAAGAAATTGAATTGTCTCTAGCATGAGTAGCATTCAATTTTTTCTGTAATTCTTCGTTCTTTAATTGAAAGTCGCGTGATTGCTTTTCAAGTTGATTAGTTTTAGCAGTAAGCTCACTATTAATTTTTTCCAAATTATTAGTTTTACTAATAAACGTTTTATTCACCAGCTTTAATGATTTATTTTCTCTCATTAATTTAGAAATTTCATTATTTTGTACCAATATTTGATCACTTAATTCACCGTTTTTAATTTTAAGACTTAATAATTCTTGGTTCGTGGTTTTTCTCTTTGATAATGTCCCCTTTTCTTTAACAAGACTTTCCAAATTCTTAATTTTTTCAAGTAATCTTTTATTTTCCGCCTCCACTTCGGCAACTTTGTCATAAGCGTGAGCTGCTTTATTCGATAAAAGAACAATTTGTTCCTGTAGTATATCAGATCTTTCTTGTTCAGCCTTTATACCGGATTTCACCGTCGTAGTTCTGTTAATTCCTGAGATAGAAGGAGACTTCGCGATTACTGAAGCACTAATAGGAGACACCAGTTCTTCATTTTTGGGAGGAACTGGCGGAGCTGCAGTTTTCGTGAATAGGCTGAACATTTGTTAGATGGATGGAGTTGAAGTAAAAAAGGGGTCTAAGAAACGAAAAAATTTGTTTTAGCGAAAATGATGGATGCTTAATTTTTGAATGAAAGAATGATTTGAAAGAATGACAATAGTTGAAATGATAAACAAATAAAGAGAATGACTTTAAAAGAGTGACCGAGGTATTTCCAATAAAAAGAAAAAGAAAAGAATTGAAAAGTAGAAGAAATAATATATATGAGTATGAATTTGCAAGTTTCAAAATAGGAAGAAAAAGTGAATATGTTGATGGAGACAGCAGGCAGGCACAATTTTGGTATTCTTGGTTATATGCACATTTGCGTGTCTCGCTGCAATCCACTATTTTAGTACCAGCCATTGCTTAAAACTGTTTCCACACCGTTCCCAATTAGTCAATGGACAAATGCCAATCAAAAAAAATTAATGAACAAATCAAAAAAAGCTACTTTAATAAAAGAAGATAACATTCGATGACAATTGATCAATATTTTATGTGGAATTATTATTATTATGGTGTGAATATCTTCTTCTGCTCCTTGACTGCTTCTCGCGTATTCCGTTTTATCCCTTCAACGTGTGAGTTTATTTTGCTGCACGGAGATTTCTGAAACCAAGCTTCACGCTCTCAACATTTTTTACTTATCCTTCTTTCCAATAATCGAAACTTTAACCAATCTGTTTTCTAACACAATATTGGTTAAGTGGAAACCAGCGTAAATACATAATTTCATGTTAGCCTTTTCGTTCTAGACAATCTCAGAGCATGAAAACCATATCTGAGTTGTTTGACTATATGCCTTAATGGGAACTGCCAAAATGATTGACCGAACCAACGTACTAAATTACGTAACTCTTTCTCATCGGATAAATGAGTTTATTGGATTAGTTAATCGTGCTTTATCCGTCTTGCTCATATCCATTTGTCGCAAATTTATCTCTATTTCGAAACAATGGGGAATTTCTATGGATTTGGTATGTACACTGAAATTAGTCCCGAATATTTTCTCCTGTTCGTAGAGGCCTACTTCATACAGACTAAAACCATCAGCCTTGTTTAAAATATGGATCTAATTTAATTAGATAAAACGTTGAGTGCTATATTTAAATACTGGCAATTTTCCAAAAAATTAATAAAAAACAAGCGAATGCTGAAAACTATCTTAGCAAGACAAAAACATATGATAACAGCAACCCTTGTCACATTCCTCGGATTATTCAATTTGGCATTTGCTGGGTATGATCCAAACTCAAAAAATAATCTCGCAGTTTACTGGGGTCAAGGACCGAATCAGAGAAGACTTATAGATCATTGCCAAGATGGTAACGTGGATATAGCGATATTGAGTTTTGCCAATAGTGTCAACGGAACCTATATTGGATTTAATTTCGGTAATGCTTGTTGGGGTCCTCAATGTCCGATTATGGCTGACGATATCAAAGCATGTCAAGCATTGGGAGTTAAGGTGATACTATCTATTGGCGGAACTTGGAATATGGGTTGGTACGGTAACAGTAACGACGCAGATGGCGAGAGAGCGGCGCAATTATTATACGATATGTTTAACCCAGCAGGGAATCCAGATGTTACTAAGGTGTTTTGTGACGCAGAAATTGATGGATTCGATTTAGATATTGAAAATGGAAATCAAAAAGGTCAATCAGCAATGTTTATTAAACTTCGACAACTTTGGACTTCAAAGAAACTCATATTGACTGCTTGTCCTCAATGTCCTTACCCCGATCAAAATGTTTGGGAAGTAATGAACAACGCAAGTGTCGCGTTAGATATTGCCTTTGTTCAATTTTATAGTAACCCAGGATGTAGTATTACTACAACCGGGTTCGATGGATCTTTCGAAACTTGGTCAAATTTTATTGTGAATATGACAAAAAGCTCATTGAAAATGTATATAACGCTATCGAGCAATGCAGATGACGTATATCACGCGAACTTGTCGACAGTTAATTCCAAGATTATTAACTATAAAAGAAAACCATGGGTCGATGGTGTTGCTACTTGGGATGCTACAGCAGGTACTGAAGCAATTGATTCGACCCTTGGAACAAAAATGACTTACTTAACAGGTTTAAAGAAGATCGTCAATGGTGAATATGATAGTCTATTAAATAAGAGAGATGAATTATAATATTCTAAATTAGTATAGTTTCAAGCTAATTTTAATTACAGTATTTTACCTAAAATGTAAAACGTCAATAATGCATCCAGTGTATTAGAAATTCTGGTAACGTTGGCGGAGTTGCAAATTATCGGGGCCTTATTATTTTAAATATGACACAACTTTCATAATCTTGCGAGACATTTGCGTTGCATTTGCAATTCTAATGAAAAGAGAATGCCAAGGTATCTTGTTCTAATTAAATATTAAAAAAATATTTTTTTTTAGCATATACTAATAATTATTGGCTCTATTTAAAATAGTATAAATCATAAATTTTTAAACCAATTTTCAATTGTCAATTTTACACGTACTCACGTATCAAAATAGTCCTAAAATACTTCTCAGATTCACAGCTCGGACAGCTTGCTTTGCTGTTGCTGTGTTTGCAGGCCACAATCCAAATTTTAACAGCAATACGCCCAGATTGTGGGGTCACAACTAGTCAAGGTAAATTAGGTGATTATTGTCTAAAAGCTAACGGGACATCATCATAAATGCCTTCATTAATAAATTAAGTGCCACATTTATCAGATTCAATTTTGGCAATGCTTGATGGGGTTCTCAATGTCTGGTAATCGCCAATGACATTAAAAGATATCAAGAATTAAGTGTCAAAGTCATGGTTTCAATGGGTTGCAAGCTATGATGGGTTACCAATAAATAACGATGCAGACAGGGAGAGTGCCGCTCAATTATTATACGATATGTTTAACCCGCCAGGGAATCCAAAGTTAATATTGTCTTGTTATCTCAATATCCCGATAAAAACCTATGGGATATCATGATTGACCCAGATCATAGATATCGCATTTGTTAAGTTACAATAACCAATATTGCGCAATTAACACTAATTCGTTTCAAGATTATTTCTTGGATAATATTTCAAAGTCCAATAATATAAATATGTTCATTTCACTTGTGAGTACCAATAAGGTACCCGTTATATAGATCACTTCTTAATAGTTTGGTTATTGATAAAAAGAGATTACATTCTGTCGGTGGGTTGTTAGTTGTTTCCCTCAAGATTCGACATTAGCGACACCTTATTCTTACATTAGTGGGACACAGAAAATCGCTAACGGAGAGTAGGATTATTTTTTGACCAGAAGAGACTAATTAAAATTTCAATTCTTCTTATTTATATATTTTATTTATTTATTCTTTCATAATATATTTTCTCGATACTTGTACTTTTTCAATAAACCCTGTAGATGATGGTTATGCATATCGGAGGCCCCGAGATAATTTTTTTTACTTTTGTTTTTCAACCCAAAATTAATCCTCGAGACTGTTATTTCATACGCTTACGATGTCGGGAGTTTTAGATCAAATACTATTGGAAGATATAGCAAAATTTTGTCCGTCAGATTTCTTAGCTTACCATCGATGTATGGTGGACAACAAGCAAAATCCAATGACCTGTTTGGAAGTGCAACAGAAACTCTCAAAATGCATCAAGAGCGAGGTACCTGCTTTTCAAAAGATTCTTGGTAATTGTGGGGACAAGATGAAAAATTATGAAAGTTGTTTAAGAGAAAACATTAACGATAGAGCCACTACTAAATGTTATGATAAATTACAAGAATTGCGAATGTGCGCTACGAATGCAATTGGAAAGAAAGAATGATTGTAAATAGAAATAAATAACGAAACAGAAAAAGAAACAAAAGAAAGTCTATGTAGACGAAGAAGAACTTTGTTTACCCTCAGTATTGATAGAATTGGCAACTGGCAAAATGTTTTGTTGCGTGGATTTCTTGAAAAGTCTAATCAAGGCAAATGCTAATCCACCCAAAATTAAGAAAACACCAATAGTTGTTCCAGCACCAATACCACCAGCTTGAGCAAGAGTGAGCTTAGATAATTTAAGTGATTCATAATTGCCAGCGGCAATTTCCTGTAAATTAACACCCGTTGAGGTCAATTCTTCTGCGGTTTCATAAGTGGGAGTGTATTGAACACACATATCAATCATTGCTCCAACTGATGAATCATCGTACCCACACGCAGAACACCAGGAATTAACCGATGACACTGCAACTTTATTAATTTGATTAACAAAAGTATTCCATGGGATAATTGCATCAGTGTTGTTAAAGATAGGATAACTAATCAATGGATACTCACTAGTAGTTCCGTTTCGAAATGAGAATCTAACAAACGTTTCATTAGTGGTATCATTCAATAATTCAAACACATAAGTAGCCCCATAGTTTGGCATGGTTTTGAACGTGGAGTTTTGAATGTCTAAATTGATAAGGCTAGCTAATTGAAACATGGTACTGAATGAACCAGTCATATAATTCAACGCTGGAGTTCCTTGAGTTTTTGTGGTATTTAATTTTTGTAAGATTCTGGAAACTAAAGTTTTTGCACCAATAGTCAAATTAGAATTAATAACACCGTTAGAAATGAGCCATTCATATTGATCAGAGTACATCTTAATTGTAGCAAAAACACTTTCATTAAATTGTTTAGCCACTGAAGCATTATGAATCAGGTTAACATTTACATAATCGTAAATGGTAAATGCGTTCAGGAAGGTCAAATCAGATTTCTTGAAAGTAGAGTTGATATAATCAATTTCAGGCAAACTTTGGTAAAAATCATGAGAATCTTGAGTCCATTGTTGGAATTCATTACCATTAATAACTGCATTACTAGCCTTAGTTAAACTTGGACAATTATCATCCCCTTTTGACCAAATGTAATCATCCGTTGCGTTTTCTTGGACAAATGAATTGACATATTGGTACCCACCTAATGGCGCTTCAACTAGGGTACCATTACTCAACCAAGCTAAACTGGAGTTACTAACCTTGTTAAATTTCAGTTGGTCTAACTGGGTTGGTGGGTATAAACCTTGCAAGAAAGCATAGTGACTGAATAAGATAACGTTACTGGAAATAACCTCACAGTAAATATCACCATTCTTGAATAATCCAAGATTGTTAAGAGAGGATATAGTAGTTGAAGGATTAACTTGATTGTTTGAAGAGTCTAACCCAAAGTATCTTTCTCTGTAGAATTGACCAGATTGATATTGACTTTGGGCACCAATGTTGGTTAAAATTGTTGCTGGTTTGGCTGAACGATCATTATGACGACCAAAGATAAAGGAGCCAACAATTTTATAATTAGAATCATCCCCCAGCACTGTGGTAATGAGAAATAAAAGAAAGACTGAAAGCAATTGCATTATTTTTTTATTGTTAAAATATAACAATGAAAAAGAGGAAAGCAAGGATAGATTTAGTCCCTTATATTCCTCGAAAAAATTTAACTCTGCCGGAAGATGGCTCATAAAAAAATTGCACGTCAATGTCGGTTCCGCGGAAAATCAGATAAGAAAAAAAGAGGCATATACATTCACGTATCGTACGACAGAATCTACACCCAAAATAATGATAATTAATTAATGCATTAAGCTATCACAAGTAAAGACCTTCCAAGTTTTCTTCTATCTTATTCTTCATAACTCTTTCTTTTGCTTTTATAAAGTCATCTTGAACAACATGCATTCTTCTCTCTCTAAGTGCCAATAACCCAGCTTCAGTACACATAGCCTTAATATCAGCTCCACTCAAATCATCTTTAGAACCAACTAAAGCATCCAAATCAACATCTTCAGCAAGTGACATTTTACTGGTATGAATATTCAAAATCTTCTGTTTAGTTTGAGGATCTGGATTTTCAAATAAAATCTTTCTATCAATTCTTCCAGGTCTAATTAATGCAGGATCTAAACTTTCAATTCTATTGGTTGCCATTATAACTTTAACATCCCCACGATCATCAAACCCATCCAATTGATTCAACAATTCCAACATGGTTCTTTGAACTTCTCTTTCACCTCCAGAAGTTGACTCATATCTTTTAGTACCAATAGCATCAATCTCATCAATGAAAACAATTGATGGTGCATGTTCAGCAGCTGTCTTGAAAATTTGTCTACATAATCTTGGACCATCCCCTAAATATTTCTGAATTAATTCTGATCCAACAATTCTTAAAAATGTAGCAGAAGTTTGATTAGCAACTGCTTTTGCCAACAAAGTTTTACCAGTACCTGGGGCTCCATACAATATCACACCTTTTGGTGGTTTTATCCCCATTTCTTCGTACAATTCTGGATGAGTTAATGGTAATTCAACAGATTCTTTAATTTCTTGAATTTGAGATTCCAACCCACCAATATCACTATAAGATTCAGTTGGTGATTTATCTAATTTCATCACACTAACCGCTGGATCGGTATCATCTTGCAATACCCCAACAATTGACACAGTTTTATGATGTAGAAGTACTGAGCAACCTGGTTCCAACAATCCTTTATCAACAAATGATAGTATAGAAACATAATATTCAGGTCCAGTACTTAAACTAACAATTGCATGGTCATCGTCAATAATTTCTTCCAAGGAACCAATACTTAATGGAGATCCACGTAATTCTTCAATTTTTTCACGTTCTTCGGCCTGTCTCTGTTCAGTTGGTGTAAAATTTTCTTGATTCGTGACAAATTCTTGTTCCATTAATAAGTGATCTTTAATTCTTTCCATCTTTAATAACTTCAATTTACATCTAGTAGTTGGATAAACAGAGGGTAATTTGGAAGAAGTATCTGGCCCTTTTCTCTTCTTTCTACCAAACTTACTGTGCTGAACTGGTGGCTCATATTTTGGTTTATCCTTTTTTTCTTTCTTCTTGTCATCAAAATTGCCACCAAGTCTAGAATTTCCTTGACCCTAATAAATTGTTAGTAATTCAATTGGAAAAGACAGAAATCCTAAGCAATGAGTAATACTGGCGCCTCACAGAAGCAATAGTGTTAAATTTGACTTACCATTTTGAATGTGTTACTGTTTTATTGAGATTTTCTTTTCTTTTTTTTTTGTTGAAGGCGTTCAATCTTAAACAGATTGAAATTTGGAAGAATCTAGGACATAGTTTTCGGCGGTGCGCACGCTCGTAACGCGGGCATACTGAAAATCGATTTACTTCGATGGCGTGGGGAAGCTATAAAACACAGTAGAGAAAAGTTCATCTACGATGAAAGTAGGATTACAATTAAGTGCTCAATTAGAGAATATTGAAAGTGTTGAGGCGGTAGATACAGACTCTCAACCATTTGAATATACATTTAAAATTCAATGTACCAGTTGTCGAGAGGTTCATCCAAAGGATATTACCATCGACAGAGCAGTAAGTATCTTGGACCTTTATTTTTAGTATTGGTTAATTATTAACCCCCTAGGAAACTCAAGAGATACACGGAAGTCGTGGCAGTGCAAATTTTGTGTTTAAATGTTCATTCTGTGGGAAAGAAAGTAGTGCATCAATTATTTCTCCAGCAAAAGAATACCTTGTTGAGAACTCCGGCAAAAGCTCTACGTTATTAGAACTTGAATCAAGAGGTTTAGAATTAGTTGAGTTCATTCCGACTGGTGATTTCAAGGCGAAAAGTGCTGAATCTTCTTGTACTTTCAATGAAGTTGATTTGTCAGATGAATGGTATGATGTTGATGAAAAAACCCTTAATGAAGTTAGTATCACTGATATCAAATGGGATTTAGTGAGAATATAAACTACATCAAATTTCCCAATGAATGAATAATAAACGTTTTTTCGTATATATTAAATGCTAACCTAATGCGCTTTTATTTGTTAGTAAAATAGAAACATTTAATGTTCTTGTGTGAAATGTTACTCACCTGTTCAATTCATCAGCAGTTTCTAATTGATCTTGAGCAGCAACTTTTCTTAAAACTTCTCTCTTAGAACTCTCCTGTACTACCCCATCCAATATTAATTCATCTAAAATATGATATGCAGTTTGAAAATTGAAAATAATATCCAATTCACACACATTACCGTAAGCTTTATCCATCTGCTCCACGTATCTCTGTATTATTTCCAAGGTCAAAAGTTCATTATCTTCATTTGAAGTATTCGTGATGAAAAACAATGAAGCATATCTTCTATACAATATCTTGGAGTCCTTGTACTCTATTATGTTACACATTTTTGCCCTACGAGAGAGTATAATAGCCGTAAGTTCGCGAATAATTTTTGCTTTCTCTTTTTGTGATAATGGAATATACCATTTAGCTAATCTGACTTTCCCCTGTCTAGATAATAAAATTAAATATTTAATCATCGTGGCCTGACTTTGTTTTATAATGCCAATAATGTTCTTGTAGTGGTAGTTGGCATTTTAGATTTTTTGAAAAATGCGTGTGATCCTCCACACGGAGCTCATAACACGCACATCAAGCTTCAACATGTTAGGCGCCCTCTAGAGAGCAATGTGTGTCTCTTTCTTCAACATATAATATTCCAAGAAAACAATAAGACAAACACAAATCCTAGTAAAATACAGAGTTATCTACATGCTTAGCTTCACCCTTCGCATGTTTACCGGAAACTCGATTAGCTTCAACATGTTCTCTAGGCACATAACATTTCCATTTTGGACAGGAATGTTAGCTTTGGGTATTTCATCAATTTCTTCAAATGAGCGATCAGCGGACTCTGATAAGTGAAAAAGGAACAGCATGATGACTGTGATGTGAGAGAAACCAGCAAAGATAAAATTAATATCAGATCCCGCATTAACTCTGTCGTGGTAAAACATGTATAGAAGAACGAAATTCCAGGTAGATCGCAAAAAATTATCAACAATAAACCCAAAGGCACTAGATTTTGGTCTTAATTGAGCTATATGAATTTATGCGTTAACAATATATGCAAGAGGGCCAATGCCAGATTTATAAAAAAATTGAACATAGTAAGAACCCACAAGAAGCATTCAACACATTTACTTTTCTAGAAATAAGCTTTGTAGTTAGAAACGTATTGCAAACCACTTAAAAATTACATCAAGAGAGCAAAAGAACCACTACAGGTACTCTTGAGGTTGCTTCTAGAACTTAACCCTGAAGCAGAAAATAGGTTTGAGAATTTCAATCTCTTCGATTGGAAAAAACTTCGGCATTGGGTTTGTTGTTGCTTGTTGTTGCTTATAAACTGACCAGTTATTTCCACCATCTTCCGATTACTTGATCACTCAGAACACGGTCTAATGGTCGGGTCGGATGGTGTGGTTTATATCCATATCAAACACTGACGCACGATTGTCTTACTTAAGCTTTAGAATTGCCAAAATATCTCCAAATTGGGATATTTGTGAAGGCACGATTTATAATTTGTCAACATCTGGGCGGCTGCATCTACTCACAAATTGAATCCTGTCTCACACAACTGTGTAATAATACATTAGATGATCCCAATTGGTTATTTATGAGTGAATCTCATAATCAAGGACCACCACTTCAATCGAACATGTAGTTTCTAGTGATGTTTTCGTATTCACAGGTCAATGGACCCTGATCGTTATTGTTTCTACAGAATAGCAAATCTTAACCTTAATTTACAATTTCATTTATATATGATACAATAATTGAATAGATGCAGATGTAGATGTACCTAATAAGATAGTTGTTATCTTGCCTTTAATCCATATAGGTTCTGAGATCTGATGAGATCAGATGCGATTGACTTGGGTACATAGGGGACCATCCGGGTGTAAGGATGTGAGCTTAGCCGCTTCCCAACCATTTAAGCTTTCTGCGATAGAAGGAATTTCTCTGCAATAATACGCGTACATATGCGCCTCGCATTCTAATTTCATCTCCAAAAAAGCGATAATGAATTTTAAAGTGTCAAAACATGGTTATTGGCCATTAATTGCGACAAATCACAAACATGCTGTCACTTCGGAATATGTTCAGCTGATTATAAAAGCAATTGCTACAAACATGTGAATATCGATTGATCAATTAATTGGCGCACTGCATATATCCAAGTAATGCTTTACCTATTAAATAGATTTTCCGCTTCGTTGTTCACCGAATTCAGATACATGGTTAAACAACAATAAATTCATCTATGTCAGCTGACGAAGGCTAAAAATAATCTGATGCACTGTAGTGGGATTTTAGGCTAAATATCTGTAACATCACAGTTTCAAAAAGTAAGAACAAGCAAAAAAATTAAACAAATAAGACAATAAAGTAAGTGAAGAAAAGGAAGATATCTAATTGTCAATTTTCCACAAGGATGTCTGGAAAGTAATCAAGTGGTGGTTGGAATTGGCTAATAGAATTGAATTGAGCTAGTTATCAATTTGGTAATTAAGAAGCCGAGGAAATAGGCGTCTGCACTAAAATCTTTTACGTTACCTGCCCTGCTGCGCTCGTGCTGCTGCCCATACTTTTTATTCTTTTTTTTTCGTTGCCTCCAATTTTTTGCCCTTTGTGAAAAAAATGCATGTACCCACTCATTTTGCTACCTTTCCATCGTCTCTTTTCTCCTGTTTTACTGTTTTGATTTTTCATGAAAAATTCTTACCGAGAAGAACAATCGCCAGCATCATTATCATCATCTAATCAAATATATTATTGGGGAGATAGTATCAATTATTATAGATCATCTCTACATTCGTTTTTTCTTTTTTTTTTTTTCTTTTTGGTTCAATCAAGATTGAATTGATCTAACTTTTGGGTGGTTTGTATTTATCCCACGTTCGTTCCTTCTTTCCAAATATTATCGTTGAAATCACTTTTACTAAAATCATATTATTAGTGCTATTATCATGCCAAATTTTGCCATAGTACACGTTAATAAGTTCTTTCGACCATATCGTCGATTCAGACGAATATCTCTAATTGCATTTGTCATTGCAATCTTCATAATCTATGTGCAGATCCCGTCTACGGGTTTGATACTACCACCAACAACATCGTCAGTGAAAAATTATTCGCATGGTAGAATCAAACAGAAAGATGAGGAAGATTCATTAATTTATGAGGGCCAATTAAAGAAACTTCACTATCAAAAATACCAAGCTGGTAAACAAGATATACTACGAGAAACTTCAAATGATGAAAGTGTCAAGGGTGTCAATTCATATTTAGTTGGTAAGACTTCATCATCAGAGGATTTTGAGAAATTGAAATTAGCAACCAAGAGTTCTTCGAGTTTTAATTCTGATAAATTGAAGACTATTCATGAAAATTTTAAACAAATTTTTCAAATTTATTTGGATAATAAACCAAATGTTAAAAATTTAGATCGTTATAAAAGTGATGAAAGAATTTATCATGCTGGTTATGATCATGAATCACAAAATGATCCAGTATTTACTGAAGAATACCTCAAGCGATTTTTAGATTTAGACTCGAAAGAATTGAAAGAAATGAAGACAACTCACAGTAACGTTGTTGAACGATTACCTGAAACTTTCCCGGAAGGAACATTTCAAGGTAATGGGATTGTTTACGTTGGCGGTGGAGGTTTCAATTGGTTAGTTATGCTTTCTATTAAAACTCTTCGATATTTAGGATCTGAATTACCAGTTGAAGTGATTATCCCTAAAGTTGAAGAATATGAACTTGACTTATGTGGACGAGTTTTCCCTGCTTTGGGAGCAAAATGTGTTTTATTACCTCAAATACTCGGTGAAGATGTTATTAAAAAATTCACGTTTTTCGGTTATCAATATAAAGCTTTGGCCTTATTGGCATCATCATTTGAGAATGTCTTGTTATTAGATTCTGACAATGTTCCTGCTCAAAAGCCAGATTATTTATTTGACAGCGAACCGTTTACTAACCATGGCTTAATTTGTTGGCCAGATTTTTGGAAAAGAGCCACTTCGCCATACTTTTATGATATTGCAAATATTACTGTCAGTGATAAACGAACAAGATTTGGTCATCATCATTATGGGATTTACGAGGCAGGTATTATTAATGAAGATAGTGAAGATGATCCAACGAAGATCCCATTGCATGATAGAGAAGGTGCAATCCCTGATCCAACCACTGAATCAGGACAAATTATAATATCTAAAAAGACTCATGCAAAAGCTTTACTTTTAGCCTTGTATTATAATTTGTATGGTCCATCTCATTATTATCCATTATTTTCTCAAGGTTCTGATGGTGAAGGTGATAAAGAAACTTTCCTTGCTGCGGCAATTGTCTTGGGAAAGCCTTACTATCAAGTCAATAAATTTTTGAATGCATTTGGTCATTTTGATTCTGATAGAAATTTTGTCGGATGTGGGATGGGTCAATATGATCCAGTTGCTGATTATAATATTTTGGATTACAACATGAAGATACTATCAAAATATCCTAAAAAATTTAAAAGTTTTGAAGAAGCAAATTTAGCAGTAGAGCCACATTTGGAACAGAAGCTGCCTAGGATTTTATTTGTTCATGCCAATTTCCCGAAATTAAATCCAATTGAATTAAAAAAGAAGAAGACAATCTTCAATAAAAATGGTGATAGAATACGATTGTATGGCGATGGAATGCCTAAACGAGTAGGGTATGATTTTGAATTAGTTCAATGGAGATCGATGCATTCCTTAGTTTGCGAATTGAAATTGGACGTGGATGTATTCAAAGACATTGAAAGATCTGAAATTTGTTCTGAAATTTCTCAACAATTGAATTTTTTGGAAGAATCTGTTGGCACTTTAGATCGATAGATTTTAAATAAGAATTTTTACGTTTCTCTCTTTTTTTTTTTTTTTTTTTGTTAGATTTGCTTTTGTTATTATTTTGTTATTATTTTGTTATTGACTTTTTTTAATTTTATTTTATGAGCATCCTATATAATTGTCATTCATTTACATGCATTATGAGTCATTCATTTATCTTTTATTTCAAACATTTTGTTTTAATATTTATTTTGTTTTGCATGGTACAGTCATTCATTTAAATCTCAGGGGGGGCATCATTTAATCTTAGAACTGAAATAAAAATTTTTTTTTTACTGGTTAAATAAATATTGTAAGAAAAACGTAAAGTTCATAAAATAAATATAAGCTAAAAAGTCAAAATATCCAAAGTAGAAGAAAAAGAAAGAAGGTATAAACCTTATACTATTTTTTTGGGTTATTATCAATATCGAACGCCGCATGAGCTGGTTGAGTAATAGCAGCATTATCACTAAATGGATCCATAGTAATACGCTTTTTACTTCCGTCAACCAATTCATTTGAATTCATAGGTTTGAGGTCACTTAAAAGATCAACTGAACGATGTGCTTTACTGGGCGAGGTTGCTGCAGCATTGTTGTTATCACTGAGTGGATATTTCACTTTATGACTATCACTAAATGGATCATGTTTACTAGTCAAATCGTTGTAATCAATATCAATGAAATTGAATTGACTTTCGTTAGGACTACTAGAACTTTCAGCAGTAAGCAAGTCATTCTGTTGAGCTGAGCTGATAGAACGATTATCTTCATGGGCCACTACCATCTCTCCTCCCATATTTTTTGGAACTTCCAAATTAATCAACTGTATACCAAGTTGGTCTTCAGTTGGTTCATCTTGGTAAGTTGGCTTTTCGTTGGCTTGAGTTCTCCTTGCCTTATACTTCTTCTTTTGCTTTTGATAGAATGCATAAATCAATCCTCTAAAGAAATTTGCAAGAATTAATATCACCAAAAGAACAGTTAGGCTAGATTGAATAGCAACAAGAACAAATCCAACAACAGTAGATCTTATACGGCTCAATCCGACAACATCAGTAAATAAAAATGTCAAAACCAAACTAACCACTCTAACAACTTGAATAATAATGTTTAACCCATTACCCATCTTAGTATTGAATGGCATATAAATACAAAAAAATGCACACAACAAGACATCAATAGCTAGTTGACCAAAGATCTGCACCAAGCCATGACCAATCCCAAGGGCAATAAATGCATTTCTACCAAATACTGCAATGAACATTGGAATGAAAACCCACCAGAACAGAACTTTAAATTCATCATAGAAAACTCCATATTTGACAATCCATGGTTTATGGAAAAATAGATGATAAGCGCCATTTCTCTTAACCGAATCTCTTTTCAAATCATTATCAGTTCGAACATCATTTTCAGTTTTTACTTCAATTTCACTAATTCGATGTTTGTCCTTCTTTGAGGCAATATTAACCAAATAACTAATTCGAATCGCATATGCTAATAAAATTATTGTGAATATAGCCAATGTTAATGATGCCAAAAAAATTGTAGCCCATGAATCCTTTTGACGAAATTGATACAATGCCAAAAGGACCCATACCCCATATAAAATCACAATCACTCGAATCAATGTCACTCTCAAAATATTATGATAATTTCTTCTGAAGCCTTGAAATTTTGGTTTTGCTGGTTTCTTACGAATAATGCTATTAGCAGCTTCAACTCCAGATGAAGATGAAATACTTGATTGTCCAGGTGGCGGTGTAGGTGGGGGTAGTCTTTGTGACATTGTTCGTGGTTTAATTAATGAAAGTCTGGTTAAGAGTTTGGAACCTTTAGAAAATCTAGTACATTGTCTTTGTGGACCAATAGCATCTAATTGTCCACCACAAGCACTTTCTTCTTCTCTACTATATTCTTCCCATTCTCTTTCAATTTTCAGTATTCTTTTCTCATTGTAATAAATTTCCAATACCATTTTAAATCCAAGAATAAATGAAATAATAACTGCAACGATAATTGCCCACCAAATCAATAAAGTAGCAAACCCATTAGTAGACGGAATATTATTTTTCTCAAGATAAGCCTCTAACCCAGTGACATATTTTGAGTATCCAGTGGTCGCACTGCTACCAGAAGAAGGCAATGTAGATGAAGTACCTCTTTTAATAATGTAGAACCCATTCTCAGTAAATCTTTTCACTATTTTGCGAACTCCGAGGTCTCGCTTAGTTGAGGTGGTGGTAGAATTGTTGGTAGAATTGTTGGTAGCATTAGCACTAAGGGCAATCAATGAATCCACAGTATCCTGCGGCAATAAGTCTTCATATAAAGTAGTATTTTGCAAAACTGCAACACTTGAAGCGGTTAAATTACCACCAGTGTTAGCTCTTAATCTATCAATAGATCTTTCCAATCCTTCCCATTGTAACACACCAATTGACCAACTAAAATTTCTTGTGAAATTTCTATAAACTTTAGGATAATTAACAGAATAAACACCTGAAATGGCCATAGATTGTAACCATCCAACTAAAACTGCCAAACCTGGTGCATTGAACGCATTTGAAGCAGTATTAGTGCCAGAACCACTGGTTGGAGCAGCAGCATTGGCAGCACTACCTTCAACACCAGTTGTGCCAGCACCAGCATGACCACCACTACCAATAGTACTTGAACCTTGAGAAGAAGCAGAACTACTAATTGCAACGATAAGTGCGATAATAGCAGCAACTGCGGTACTCCATTTAACAGATGAAAGTTGAGCAGTGTTACCATTAGTTATATCAGATCTGAAACAACCATATTCTTTAGATTTTGAAGCATCCAGAACATCATATAATTGAATTAAAATATTTCCCTCAATGTCAGGAATACTAAACGCCAAATTTGAAATGTTATCAAGGTATTTAGCAGGGATACTATGATTACCAGAAATAGTTATATCTGTGTTTTTAGGTATTGGACATAATTCATTGACACCATATTGACAAAATTTAACCTCACGTTGTGCAACTTGACTGCCATAAATCGTAAGAGTAATCACAGCAGTTGCGTTCAATTCTTGTTTAGACGTGCCCCTCGTCGAATAATAAACAGAGCTAGTAGTTTTATCGAACACAAAAGTAAAGTCAGTCACCACTAACACTGCATTACTTGAATCAGGGGCACAGTTGAAAGATCCATATGAATTTATGGAAGTACTTGCATTGGCAAATGGTAGTAAACAAATTAGGAGTAAAACCAATCGGAAAATCATAACTTTGAGTTAAACCTTCTTTTTTTATTTTTTTTTCTTTTTCCTCTACTATTATTTTTGTACTTTTTTTTCAGGCATCTATAAATTGTAACGAGTGTATATTGATTATATTTTCTATTAGGTATTTGTTTAGTTCAAATATAATTTTGTGATAATAAAAATAAAAGGATTCCCAATTTGGAATTTCACGCACTGATATTTTTTTTCCTCTTTTTCAAAAATCTCTCTGCAGCATCAACCGCTCAGGATGACAGGTTGACTGACAGAAAAACTTCCCAGGACGTACGGAATTAGCCTGCATCGAAAAAGCAGTGCAACTGGGAGAAATTAATACAGCCCCAGGGCATGGCTGCCTAACTCTCAACTAACTACATTCCACAACAAATCGCGATTCATTTAAAGAATATTAATTATAGCTTAGCTCTAATGGCATTTAATCGATATTTAATCTCTTTAAGAGCCTTCGTAGTTGGATTCCAAACATCAAAATCATGAAACATTAACGACACATACTTCTCACCATTCACCAAATTATATATCGAATCATACATTAATCCTCTCAAGCACCATGGGAGATGATATGGATTAGTACCCAAAGAACCAACTTCAAATGATTTACATTCAACTGGCACCTTTTCAAATCTCTTGACCTTATTAGTGTAGAGAAAAAATTTAATCCCCAGTTCATAAACTTTAAATTCATTGTATAATTTTGAATGTCCACCCCCAGTTAATGGACCCGCCAAAGCATTCGAAATTTCCTTGATAATCCCATGATCATTAAGGCCAACATTTCTTAATAATAACGAACAATTAAGTATTTTAACTAAAAAACTGGGAGCATTTGAATCTTTATCAATATAAATTGATCTAAAAACATTTGGATGCTGAATATGTAAACACATAGAAGAATATAATGGAACTAATTGATCATTAATTGATCCAACAAATAGCACTTTAACATTATTATTAAGTACAATCTTTAAGCTCTCCAAATACTTAAGTGATTGAACTGATTGTAAATCTTGAAATTCAAATAATTCAAGCATCGAAGCATTTTCAATTGTTGAATAGGCTCGAACAAATATCTTCTTATTAACACCATAAAATGGTCCATTACTTATCCCAGCCATTGCTAAAATCCCCACACGTTTCTTATCTATGTCTGTTATTAATCCATTTTCAATAAGTCTTGACATTAGTATAACCGATACTGGTGTTCCTTGAGAATGCGCAGCAACAAATATGAAATCGTACTTGTTCAAATCATGCTTCGATAGAACATCTAAAAAACAATCAACTCTATCAAACACCTTACCTTCTTTTTCTAATGCAATTTTAGATATTTTGATTTTTTTACCTCGAAAATTTGGCTTGTTTTCGTTTAACCAAATTTTAAAGGTGTTTTCTGCTTCAGTCATAAACTTAATGGAAGTCCCAGTTGGCTCACCAATTAATGGCCTCAAATATTTTGTAGGGAAAAATCCATGAACTCCCATAATTAAGACATTTTTAATATTGGTATCCGGATATGAATTTCTCGATAAATGCAAATTGTTCTTGTCTCCGTAACCCAACTTGTGTGATACTTTAGAAAACATAGAATGCAAAAGATTATAATACGTATTTTCAGGTAATGATTCCATCATTGACGGAATAACTATATTATGAGTGTTTAGTACGGAAGTACCACACTCAATGTTTTCAGTGATCATATCATTCGTCATATCAATTTCTTCAGTGTACATAGTGTTAGTCCTAAATAATAAAAGGGGATCTTCTGATGTTTCAGCCATTGCTGAAGCAGATTTATTTGACCAAAATGACCAGGCAGATTTATTTTTTGACTCTATTTTTGAGTCAATGTTATTGTTGTCATTATTGTTATTATTATCATCATCGCGCTGTTCTTCCTCGTTCGTATTTGAAACAATCTTAACATTTTCTTCAGTTAATAAAGCTTTCTTCCATATCAGCCAGTTACTACTTGTCTGAGGAGTGTCAGGTTTTAAAGTCATATCATTAGATATCAAAGATATTTCTTATGTTAATAGTTAGACATAGTTTGCCATCCTGCTATATTTGAATATGTCAAAATTAGCTAATCGAGCCTGCGGTTAGGAGCCGTGGTTACAAGCGCGCGATACTTTACATATAGCATTACCGTAATACTATCTATTCATGTTCTATACTTAATCTTCAATTTTCATAGTAGTAGTTTTACTTCTTGTTCTTGCTTGAGCATGATCACGAAGATATGCTTGATTATACCCCTCACTCACCGTAGCAATGTAATATTGCCCAGCTGAATTTGTCCAAGAAACAGACCCTTCAGGATACTGAAGTTCTTCAACCGTCAATTTGCTAGTAATATCATCAATGTTGGAGTCCGTAATAGAATAACCCAGAGAAACGAGATTTTTCAAACTAATTACCTTAGCTCCAGGCTTTAACTCTTTTAGTAATTGCACAACGCTTCGATTTAATTTGTCTTTAAACACATAATTATTCAAAATTACAATATCAATTTCGGGGACAAGAGCAGTAATTTTCGGATTATTCACAAATGATTCTTCTAGGAAAAATTCAATTCTACCGGGGTTTATCCCATAATATTTCATTCTCCTGTCAAATTCTTCCTGTTGTATTTTGCATGCATAGGAAGCACCTTGCATGACCTCAATCCCATAACTGGTACAACCAATTTCCAAAGCAGCTTGAAAGACACAATTACCAACCCCAGAACCCAAATCAATTAATTTATGGTTGTGATTTGCTTTAACTTTCTTTAAAATCGATGAAACAAAAGTTGGTAGCAACTCTCCGTAAACATTATTTGAAAATGATTTGTATTTCTTCAATCTTTTTACAACTGTTGACACAGTTCTTGCAAATGCTTGAGAAAACAATTCATGGAAGAATACTGTTGGAATTGTTTTAAGGCTTGAAATATGGTCTATGATGATATTGTTTGTATGTAATTGATTTAGCAAGAAATGATACATCGCTATAGCTTTCAAAATCCCATCATAGTCTCTGCGTAACACTGCTTTTTGATATTTCCCTAGAATGCAATGTTCTGGATTAGCTGGGTTCACCACCTCTAATCGATACTGTCTAGGAAACAAAGCTGTAGCCATAATCTCCATGGTTTCGCCTATTTCAGAGCAAGGGTTAAGTTCGTTATCTTTTGGATGTAGTAACCAATATCTTTCAAAACATGTGGGAAATATCGGATTGTGCAAGTTCACTTTAAGCTCCTCCTTCGCATTTTCGGTAAACTTATTCACGTAACGATCACTGTAGTTAGTAGCAAATGTTAAGGCTTCGATAATTGGCTCAGAATTAGATGGTTGGTTCGTGAGATTGAATAGGTTTCTTTCACCGATTTCCACATCAAAATTATCTTCAACTTTGAAATACAGCTCTAGTCCAAACTTTTCTTTATGTAGCTTTTTTCGACTTCCGTTCAGTAATACACTTGATGTTTGCTCATTGCTGTCAGTGTGGTCAGTGTGGCCAGTTTGATTGGCAACAAATTGGTCCGCAGTTTGCATAGCAGTTTGCCCAGCAGTTTGCTCTTCCGCTTCATCTTCAACTAGGTCACCAGATTTACCTTCTCCAGTCTTCACTCGAATCAACCTCGGAATTGGAGTTCTTCGCTTTCTGGGCTTGTTGACTTTATTTTCGTTGGTTTTTGCTCTGCCCTTTCCGTTAGTCTTTCCAGTAACCTTTCCATTTACTTTTCTATTTGCCTTTCCACTAAATTTTCCACCGGCGTTTCCATTGGCATCTTCTTTGACATTTCCATTGTGAAACTCATTGTAAATTTCATTTACATTTGGAAGATCACTTTCTTTCACATTTTGAAGGGCATTTTCTTTCTCATTTCCACTGATATTTCCATATATATTTCCATTGATATATCCATTGATATATCCATTGATATTTTCATTGATCTTTTCATTAATGTTTCCATTGATGATTCCATTGATGTTTCCATCGATGTTTCCATTTCCAGATCCACATCCATTCAATTTAGAAGCCCCAAGTATTTGATTTCCATTGTAGTCACTATAGCTATTATAACCATTGAAATTTTCAGTAGTCTCCGCGTTGTCGGTAATATTATTGTGAGTTCCATTAAGCAAATTTGAAATTGCCATTCTGGTTGTTGGCTTCTTAATAGCAGTAGGGCTTTCCGGCAGATCCTTATGATTTTCCACAGCAGTGTCATAACCTTCGTCATTATCAGGAGAAACAAAGGGCAGTTGATCAGTTGACATTCGGGAGTGTTTTTGGATCCTCACTGGAGTTTGTTGAGCATCCCGAACCTCCCGATTAAGCAATGAGTTCCCAGCTGGAGATCGGTGAGATCCTTCATGTTCAAAGGACTGTAAGAGTTTTTGCTTGCGCTGTCCTTCTCGAAGCTTCTCATGATATTCCAAATATCGTCCTTCCTTGGAGGTCAGTTGAAGTGCATTTGACCGGGGTGTCGGCAGATCAATGGGCAGCAAATCCAGCAGCTCCAGCAGCTCTCTTAACAGCTGATCACACAAATGCTCCGATGATTCCATGAGCTCTCGCACCACTGGTAATTGTACTATCAGCTGTTCCACTAGCGGTGTTTGCTCTGGTGACTGACCTAACGATGCTTTTAATAGGCGATCCACTAGCTTTCGATTATGTTTCTCTGATACTTCTGGTAATTTCTTGGCCTCTCGTTGAGTCACTAGGCCTTCCGTTGTTGTTTTGTTTTCCAGTTCCTGCTCATCTATTAGCTTTTCTGATGCTAAAGGGTCTAGATGCTGCCCATTTGCTAGTTCTGGCTTCTCTTGTTCTATTTGTTTCAATTTATTCCTTTGAGGCTTTTGACCATCATCTTTGTTTCCCACCTGTTCTACTAACAATTGTTTTACTTTTATATCCACTAATTGATCTGATAACAGTTCTGGCAAATGTGCTTTTTCTTTCTGGTTTGGTTCTTTCTTTGAGGGTTTTATATCGCCTTTAGTCGCACCTTTCTCTGACGGTTGCTCCACTTGTTCATTTGCTGAATGGTCGATTAACTTTTCATTCGAAATTTCTTCTAACATTTTTTTTTTAACTTTTAATGAAATTTTCTTGGTTTCCTTCTTTCGAGGCTTTCTGCCGGGTTTTTTTGATTTCGCTGGTGACACTTGTAGTGATATTTCTACTGTTTTATCGCGAGAGCGACCCACCAGCTGCACATTCAGTTGTTCTGGCGATTCTTCATCCGTTTGCTTGGCCTTTCTTAGATTCTTACCTTCTAAGCTTCTGGTGGTGTTTTGAGGTCTTCGTTCACCATTTTTTGGTCTTCTGTTTGGCGAACGTTTTGGCAATTTTTTATTACGTTGGTTAGACAGTTGTCTCGGCAGTTTCCTTGGAAGTTGCTCTGGGGGAAGTTTTGGTTGTTGTATAGGAGGCAGATTCCGCGGCACGGTCGACTCATCTTGATTTATAGCAATGTATCTTCTTGTCTGAATTCGAGATCTGCCATTGTCTAACCCATAGTTGAGACTCCCCTCGTATGTGTCGCCGCTACCAGTAATCCAAGATGCATGCTCAATTAAATCCTTTAAACTATTGTGAGCTTTCTTTTTAGCTGGCCGCTTTCTGTTAGATTTCTGTTGATCTCCACTTTGACCGCTCGTGTCAGGAAGTGTCATATTATTGTCAACCTGCCACTTATCTTTCCCCTTTAACTGCAGCAAAGCACCAATATTCAGTTTATGTTCTTGATTTTTCATACCTATAAAATCATCTGAGAAATAAAGATAAAGAGGAAGTCAAAAATATATTATATAATTTGAATTTTAAGTAAACAACTTGCAAAATTTGGCTTTTTTTCACTTAACGTGCGCGAAACAAACATAAAAAAAAAAGAAGTTTAAAGAAAAAAAAAAACAAAAGATGCTGGCGCGAGTGTCATAACATCACTGCATATCTATGCATCCATCATAAACACATATTTATTTATTATAGTTATTCGACACATACGTGATATAATACATTCATTACCTTCTTAACGGCTAAAATATGCCAAGGGATAACCGAGTCATTATTAAAACTGCTAGAATTCAAGTTTTCTCCCTCACATCCATTGTTAGCAGAATTCTCACAATAATTCCCGATTAAATAATTCACTGATATCAAATTTCGTAATTGACCCAACAAATCTCTCAACAACTCTTTAGAATCAAGGTAACTAGGATAACTTAGCAAATTTGTTTCAAATGTAAGCAATCTCTCTTCTATAGAATTTTTCAACGGTTTGATAATGTATCCAGTTTTAAATGTGATCTTATTAATTGAATTCGAGAGTGGTATCGAATTCTTCAATATTACTCCGTAAAACTCTTCTGAAAGATCAGTGATTTTCAAATCGTTATCACTGTTTTCCAATTCGTGCAATCCAATTGGTTTTTTTATTCCGCTGTTCAATTTCACTGGGCTAGTTCCATAAATTTCAGGACTTTCAGAGAAAAATGGAGTACGCGGGCTATTATTATCAGCACCGACAATTTTCGTTTCATTATGAACAGCTTCGGTTTGCTTAATTTGCTTCTTAACTGTGCACTGTCCGTACTTATCATTCAACACTAACCGAGGACTGGTATTCACTGTAAGTAAAATTATAACCAAATTACTTCCTTGGGATAATCTTTTCCAGTGAGCCAATTCGTCATCCAAAATAACCCCATTGAGCCTTGTCAAAACCAAATAAGATCTTCCTAAATGATTTCCGACCATCAGTCCCGTAATTTTCCACATTTCATTAGCCACTTGTTCAAAAGTGTTTCTAACATTTCCCCCCTCGTTGCATTTGCAATACCAAGACTTAACTTTTTTAGATCTCCCCCACTGATCAGTCCAACCTGCAACACACCAATTCTTATCGACAGATCGATCGTATGCTAAATGAATATATAAATCTTCTGTAAGAAGTTTCTTTGCAATAGGTGCAGTAGTCAATTGAAAATTAATTCTTGTAGGTAAAGACTTGGATAAATTTGAATGGATCTTATTACTATTATTAGAGTAACAATTGTAAAGTGTCAAGGAATGCTTGATTAGTCTATTGATTGTAGGAGGAACATAAAAACCATCGTTTAAATAAAAATTTGTTGGTATAATCTGAAAAAAAGGCATAGTCTCTGGTGGGAATAATTGTTGAAATTTTGCAAAAACTTGACTGATATTGACAATGGATGCGATATCTATTGAACTTGAAAATAATATCAAAGTTTTTTTGGAAGCCATGCGTGAAAGCAATCTTCCAAGTATCTGTAATTTCTTTTCAAGAATTTCATAATAGCCATTAATACTTAAACCCTGGTAGTTGACATTAAAAATTCCAGACACATTAGAATTGAAAATCTCATCTATGTCAGATTGTATATACTTCTTTTCCAGTAGATCTTTAAACACATCTTGTAATTGAAAATCAAGTGGCTCAATGTTACCCAAGCCGCAACTATCATAAGTTTTGATAATTGAATTCAAGAAATCTTTAGAGATTTCCGTTAGCAGTTTATCATTGATAACAAATAACACTTTAAAATTCCTCTGCTCATACAATGGAGATAACGACAACACTTTCCAAAGTTTAAGACCAACAGCACTGATACTCATTTCTTGATTCATTCTTTTAATTTTGCATGCTGGAGTTTTCATTTTGAAAATGTATTGGCCGAATTCATTTATCGATGATTCAACCATTAAGTCATCTTCATTGATAATAGAATTATATTCAGCCTGGTCATTGTTTGCTATTAATAACAAATCATCCTTTGATTCATCATTTAACCCTATATATTCGCACAACAGAATTTTCTTACTAGAATTAAATAATCCTCTTACAGCATTTTCGATGGCAATTGGATTCTCTTGCGGTTCTGGAGTATCTTCTTTCTCAATTTCATCATAATAATCTTCAAAATCGTCAATATCATTATTCTTGTCCATTTCAAGATCATCATCGGGTGACTTCAGCAACGAAGTGTCACTCAAAGATTTAAATGGTTCATTCTTCAATCTTAAATTTTTAACAATGTAATTATCAATTAGAGCATCATCAAATACCACTAAATCAGTCAAAATTTGAAGTGAGTTCTTAAGTCCTGACTCTGATATGACTGGATTATTGTAAAAATATTTTTCAGGTATTGTGTGTAATGGTATTGTCTTTGTTAAGAACGGAATCCAGTTTGACGAGTCATGATACCTTACACTTGCAACCTTCTTACTTTTGCCAGTGCCGTTGCTGTTGGCGTCAATAAATGCACTCGTTTCAGGTAATTCTGGAGTTCTAATACTAGAAAAACTAGATACTTGCTCAATTCGCGATGATACGCTGCAAATTGGAGTTAAATTGCTAAATGGATTCAAATTGTCCTGCTCGCCAACTTCTGTCATTGGGGAATCACTAGTTTCATTTTTACTCTCAATGTCCGGTTCTCCAAGAACACCAACATTGGCAACCGCAATTGCTTGCAATTCCTTCTCTTCTTGTTCACTGTCTGATTCTTCCTCATCAGAGCTCTCAGGTTCACTATCAGAAGTTAAATCTTCATCATCCGACGGTACAATGATAGAAAAATCATCTTGTTTGATTTTAGGATGTTCTACTTTTTTCGTGGATAAAGAATAAATTGCTAATTTATCAGATTCCTCATCTTCAGGGACATAAAATTTCCCACCTTTACCATATTTATCATCGACTGCATCCTTAATTACCGGATTAAATTTCAAAGGGGAAAATACACTCTGACTACCAGTCTTTGGTGTATTAGAAACTGGGAGAGGTGCACCTGGATCATCATAAATGTATGGAGATGGAGGAAGACATATCTTATGTTTCGGAATATTGAACAACGACTTCTTTTGAATCGGAGATTCACTGTCTTCTGCCATCTCGACATCTTCATTATTAGTATTGCTATTATTGTTCTCATTATTGCTATCATTATTGTCATAATCATTATTATTATTAACAGTGTCCGATTCTGAATTTTTACCAACTTCCGATTTGACGTCATCAAAGAAGTTAAAATCTGCATCTGTCACTTCATCATTATCTCCAAAAAGTTCTTCGTCCAATTCGTTCCAATTAGAAGGGGTTTCTCTAATCCCAGCATCAATCCTTTCAGGAGCGTCTTCGAGCCTCTGAGGGATTTCAGCGGTTTTAATTTGTGGTGAGGTAGAATTCTTAGGGGTTTCAAAAAATTGATCAGTTGCCAGTCCATTATTACCATTCAAGATAGCAGCTTGTAAGCTAAGTTTTGAAGATAATTTACTCAATATAGTGAAATCATCCAAAATCTCAAATGGGTTTTCTATGGTGACAAGACCCGAAGGAAACAATTCACCTCTTTGGATGTAACATAAATCTAATGGCCATATCACGAACTTTTGATTTTGAGCTGGTTTCAAGTATTTGGCAACCTGTGGGGTCAAACCGTTCATGTGTTTGAGATCTGGAATTAGCTTGATCCATTTTATTTCAGTTAATTTTTTATTGAAAACAATACCAATGAGTAATTGAAGCATTATTAAAAGATTTTGATTATTGCTAGGAGTTTGAGTCAATGATTCATTTAAAGAATTATTCGCAAAGTAAGCCCTGATTCCAGATGGCGCCAAATATAAGGCAAAGCTTGAATTCGTAACTAGATTCTTGTTATAGTAGTTTGTTAAATTGATTAGATTACATGATTTTGTTGAAATTGAAATTAAAACTTCACCGTTTGATGTTATCTGCGGGTCGACATACACTAATTCTGAAAATTTTGGATTTGAAGTGGTATTTATAATTGATGCATTTCCAAATGGAGTGAGAAAGTTTTTCATAGATAAGTTTATCATTATTTTCTTTTTGATAGAATTTATCAAAATTGTGTATAAAATGTTTGATGATCCTCTATTGCCAAATATCATCGACGGGAGGATAATATTAGATTCTTTACATGATAAATTGAATTTGGGAAGAGGTGTAGGAACCTCGGTGTCATTTAGCCCGAATGTCCATAATTCTTTATTTGTCTGATAAAAGAGCCCAGTAGGATATTGGTTTCGCAAATGCAATTCAGCCTCCAACAACGACTGGTCTCGTTCCTCTTTCTTTGATGAGAGATACACAGAGTATTTCACTTGATGTATCCTTAGAACACGATAAAAATTCGTGAAAGAATCTTCTGGGTGTAAATTTGGTTGCATATTTAATGTTATAGTATCATGGATTAATCGATTCTTTAATAACAAAAACGTTTTTATAGATGTTTTTGGTCTGAATTTGCCCCACGCAAAGTGAATTTCTATAAGATCGGGAATAATGAATTTTTTGGACATGTGATGTCACACACACCCACATAAGCTTCACTACAACATTTAAGGAAATACAGTGTAGTATCAGATTTCTCTAAATTTCAAACTCAATTTTGGTGATCAAATGAGAAATAGTGCTACGGACAAGTGAAAGTTTTTCCATCGAGACCACTTTATCAATAATTTTGTCCAATTTTTTTTCATTAAGTTGGAAGTTGCTGGATAATAGATTTTCTTTAATGATCAACTTTAAATTGTCAAGCTTAAAACGTTCGCTCACCTTGATATCTTCAAGTAGACCAATTAGATTTGCGTCCCTTTTAGTGGCCTGAGCATAAGTCAAAAAAGTTTGCAAAATGAACGAAATCAATAAATTAATTTTAAGTAATTTATCAAAGTATGAACCCTCAGCTGTCACCAGCTTTTCTAACTCTGATACTTGGAGGTTTTTCGATAGGTTATCATCGAAAAATTCTGAAACGCTCTTCCCTGCTTTCCAAACTCGAATAGGCTCTACTTCCAACAACGTGTTAGTATTCTCTCGATGTTTCAAAGATTCATAGAGAAGATCTAATCCGTTTTCTTGGAACCCATTTTGACTAATATCTTTAAAAGAATGTTCAAAAGCTGAAGAATTGGATATTCGCAGTAACATTTCAATGGCAAATGTAACCAAAAGAATTTGCATATTTTTAGCATCTTCTTTGTTTCCTAATTTCTCGGAAGTCAAAGAATTCGAATCGGTAAAACAATCCGTAAACAAGAACTGACTCAATTCCTCAAACGTGAACGTTAGCAAATATTTTGTCAAATCACCTATGAGTTCCACAATGTATCTTGATTTATCAGAGAATAGTAAATATTTTAGAAGCAATGCAATAAATTTTTTCTGTAGATAGATCAAATCGGCATTGGACTTATGATGTCTTTGAAGTATATTGAAATCTGCAGAAAGCTTGGTTTCATTATCGTACACCTGGTCTACTCTAGAAAGAATCTCTGCGGTATGCTTGCTGGCAGAACCTAGTACATTTGACAATTTGTTGAAAAACATATTCTTAATTGCCTGGTCAATGAAATTTCTGGTACCTAGTTGGCCAAGTAATCGCTCCATTGCTGTATTGCGAAGTTTTTCGTGTCTTCTTATTCTATCATCCATCTCCAAATGAATTAAATTAAACGTTAAATTTAAAAAGGGAAACCAATTTAACCAACATAGATATTTCAACATCTCCTTCTCAGAAGTTCCATGAATGAAAGTAGAACAATGAATAGCCCAAATGAAGACTCTCCATGTATTTAGGGATAATTTATCTGTAACAAGGGTGTTGTTCAATATCCTTTCCACTTTCTTCCCTTCTGATGATCGGCTCTTATTGTTGCGTCCAATAAATGATATTAACTCAAAAAGTACTTCCCTAATCATATCTCTATCTTCACTGACTATAAGGCATTTTTTATTTTTCTGACTTTGATGCTCCCAATCACTATCATCCTCAGCGCTGGCATTAGCTAGCCGATAGAAAGTAGTCAATAAATTAACTGCTCTTAAATTCAATGGAACACGAACTCCAGATTTTTCATTATTATATATCTTCTCTTGAACGTCTTTATGATTGCCATGATCAAATATTGTAGCTAGAGTCAATATGTGACTGAATTGAGATGCCGATGGTATCTTATAGACGTGGGGCAAATCATTGAGTAAATTGTTTTCATATAGAAGCAACAATTCATCATATAACCCCAATGATATGAGAGAATCTACAAGCTTCCTCTGGATATCAATTTTACTATTTCCAGACATTGGAATACTAAGATCAATTACACACTTCGGAGAATTACGATGACGCCAGCTGAAAAAAAAAAAAATCAGAGCAAAAGAAAAACAAAATAAAAATATAAGTATCGTGCGTTCATGTATTGGCACACGCGTTGGCCATACCAAAACTACATTGATTCTAGTCAAATAACATACATTGATTTCATTGAATCATTCACATACATACTCATTCAAACTGCTGACTTGGCATGGGCAATAAATTCAGCAATTGGGGTCTTGCCATTTACCAAAGAGATTGTCTTATGAATTGATGAAGGGTCTTGCAAAACTTGAATAATTGTTGCGGCAACATCATCACGATAAATACTTGACTGAGGATTACCTGAAGGATCATCGTCGGTAACTTTACCAGTACCTTTACCATCCAAGAGCAATCCTGGCTGCAAAATGGTCCAATCAAGCTTAGTTCTTCTCAATTCTCTATCGGCATACCTTTTGGCGATATAATACGATCTGATTGGACCATTGTACCATTTGTCACGATCTTCTGCATGAATTGCACTAACCATTACAAATCGTTTAATTCCAGCTTCCATAGAGGCTTCAAATGACTTAACAGCACCATCCAAATCAACAGCAAATGTCAACTCTAATCCTTTACCCCCAGCACCAGCGCTAAACACCACAGCGTCATAACCCTTCAATACACCGCCAATCTTATGAACTGGTTCAGTGAGACTGAGAACTTGAGATTTAACACCCACGTCTGTGAACTGTTGTGCCTGATCTGGGTTTCGAATAATCGCTAATGGTTCAAATTTTCCTGGGAGTTTGCTCAATTTGTCAACAAGTAATTTGGCAACTCTACCATTGGCCCCAATAACTGCTACTTTAATCACTGAGCTCATTGATTATTTTGAAGAATTACAATAAGATATTTATCTTAAATAATAATTTGAGAAGCTTGTAAGCTAATTAAGTAATTATTGCTTTCTTGTAATTTGTAAGCAGATGCGTACATTTATATACTAATGCACGTGCACTACAACTAATTCATTAATGGCAAAAATTGTATAACGATACAAGGACTTAAGAAAGAAAAAGGAAATTGGGAGCTATTCCATATTTATATCAAGTGAATATTCACAATTTGTGTTAACAAATGTGATGTTAAAACATGAACTGTTCCCCGTTAAATCCACATAGAGAAAGCATCGCGAATTTCTGCATAGTTATGCAGAAACGGGATGATATGGTGATCACCAAATTTTGGGCATCGCCGGAAATCCAAAACAAAAACAAAAAATACTTTTCTACCCAAATAATAGAGATTCTTATTAAATGGGAAAGATTTTAAAACGACCAAATAGTGGCAGTGGTGCTGGTATAAATCCATCAAAAAGGCCTAGATCCATCGATACGTCCAATTCTTTAAATGTGTTATCCAAGCCTTTCAAGATACCAATTAAACGACGCGTCAGTTTGGGTGACAGACCCGCACGTAGAGCAAATAAAATTGTGAATTATGCGGAAATGGAAGGATCAGAAGATAAAGAAAACATTTTATATCAATTGGACGAGGATGGCTCTATCGTGGAGAAGAGAAAAGGTGCGTTATTACCAAGAAGATCATGTCCTTACAATTTTGAAGACGTTTTAAGAAAGAAATTTATTGTACCATTTGCTGATAAGAATAAGATGAAAGAGTTAGAATCAGGGGGACCACCTGCTCCACTTGGAACGAGGCGTAAGCCAATTTTAATTCCTAGGCCCTTACATGACCCAACCGCTGAACTTGCAATTGTCTTGTATGATCCAACTGTTGATATTTTCCCGAAGCCACCGGAACCGGAAATAGTCGAAATATCAGAAACCGCTACTAGCGATGAATCTACTCAACTTTCTTCACCGCCTGATGAAATTTCCAGCAAAAAGACGAAGACGAAGAAAGTCCACAAAAGTTTAGCTGAGATACTAGGCATTGATAAAAACCCTGAAGATCGAATTAAGAACGCTCCTGATGTCCCAGTTATTGTTGATCCAAAACTTTGTAAAATATTGAGACCTCATCAAGTACAAGGGGTGAAATTTTTGTATAAATGCACTGCAGGCTTGTTAGATTATAGAGCTAAGGGTTGCATTATGGCAGATGAAATGGGGTTGGGTAAAACTTTACAATGTATTTCATTGATGTGGACATTATTAAGACAAGGCCCTAGAGGGAAAAAGACGATAGAAAAGGCTATTGTTGTATGCCCATCTTCATTAGTTTCAAACTGGGCCAATGAAATTGTTAAATGGTTAGGTGAAGGTACCATATCTCCACTTCCAATTGACGGGAAAAGCACTAAAGGTTCAACGATCGGTGACGCAATAGCACAGTGGTCATTAGCTCAAGGAAGAAATGTTGTTAGACCTGTTTTAATTATTTCTTATGAAACCTTAAGAAGGAACGTTGATCGATTAAGGAACACTGAAGTTGGGTTGTTATTGGCAGATGAAGGCCATCGATTAAAAAATGGCGATTCATTAACTTTTACTGCGTTAGATTCAATCAAATGTGAACGAAGAGTCATTTTGTCAGGAACACCAATTCAAAATGATTTAACCGAATATTTTTCACTATTATCATTTGCCAATCCTGGGTTATTAGGTTCAAGAAATGAATTCCGTAAAAATTTTGAAATTCCGATTTTGAGAGGAAGAGATGCTGATGCTACTGATAAAGAAAGGGAAAAAGGTGATGCCAAATTAGCTGAGTTATCTGGAGTGGTTTCAAAGTTTATCATTCGTCGTACAAATGATATCTTGGCAAAATATTTACCTGTGAAATATGAACATGTTATCTTTTGTAATCTTTCTCCGATGCAAAGGGATATTTATAATCACTTTGTCACATCTCCTGAAATTAATCGATTATTAAAAGGTGTTGACTCACAACCTTTAAAAGCGATTGGATTATTGAAGAAACTTTGTAATCATCCGAATTTATTAAATTTACCTGAAGAAATTGAAGGCTGTGAGAGATTCATTCCTGAAGATTACGCCAATCCATTATTTAGTGGTGGCAGAAATAATAAAGAAATTCAGTCATGGTTTTCTGGGAAATTTGCAATGTTGGAAAGATTTTTGGCAAAATTGAATTTGGAAACTAATGATAAAATTGTTTTAATTTCCAATTACACCCAAACTTTAGATTTAATTGAACGAATGTGTCGAGCTCGTCATTATGGTTGTCTTCGGTTAGATGGTTCTTCAAATATTAAAAAACGACAAAGGTTAGTTGACAAATTCAATGACCCTGAGGGGAAAGAATTTGTATTTTTGTTAAGCTCTAAAGCTGGTGGTTGCGGTATTAATTTGATTGGTGCTAATCGGCTTGTTCTTATTGATCCTGATTGGAACCCTGCATCTGATCAACAAGCATTAGCAAGAATTTGGAGGGATGGTCAAAAGAAAGATTGTTTCATCTATCGATTAATCAGTACAGGCACCATTGAAGAGAAGATTTTACAACGTCAGTCTATGAAATTATCATTATCGTCATGCGTCGTTGATGAGAAGGAAGACGTCGAGAGAATTTTTTCCGGGGAAAATTTACGACAATTATTCGAATTCAACACAGAAGTTCAATCTGACACTCATTATAGTTTCAATTGCAAACGATGCAAACAAGGTAAACAAATTGTTAAATCCTCAGCCATGCTTTATGGTGATCAAACTACTTGGCATCATATTGATCATGATGGACTATTCAACCTTCATGATGACTTACTTCGAAACGAATTTAATTTTGATGAAGTTAGTTATGCATTCCAGTATATATCTCATGTTTAATGAAAATATCCGTTATTTTTCTTTTGTGGAATTGTAATGCATAAAAACCGAAATCACTAAATTGGGAAGAAGAAAGTCAAAGAGCATGGACCTACGAAAGCAGATATTAAAAAAATTTGAAAATCCATATAATATTGAAATCCCTTCATTGTTCAAAGTGTTTAATGAGTCCAAGGGGTACGAGAAACGAGGAATTATAACCACTGAATCAATCAAACATGGAACAAAATTGTGTAGCTTGAAACCACTAGTGACGGCTTTAGAACCTTTGGAAGAAGAGAACGATAATATCAGTGATGAGAGCGGCAATAATTGTTTCAGATGTAATAAAAGAATTCAGCGTGAAGAAGTTAAATTTAATCAAAGTGAGAAGAAATCAGTCTTACAGGACCTCAAATTCGCCTGTCAGCGATGCCATGGAGCCATTTATTGTTCGGCGGCTTGCCAAGCTGAAGATTGGGATAACTTTCATCGCGAAGAATGTAAATATTTGAAGTCCAATTATGAAAAATCTACCCGGTTATATTTGTCAGCTAAAGAGAGAACTATTTTGAGGTTGTTGATTTATTGTTCTAAAGATGATATGAATTTAATGAGAATGAAATACTTGACTTCACATTTGTTACTATTCCAAAACACAACCAAAATTCTAAGTAAGAGCTTATGGACAGACTTACAAGTTACCATTCCAAGATTAAACGCATTTAAAGAGAATTTCCTGAAAGATAAAGATGGTAAGAAATTGTCAGATAAAATTGATGTCTCAACGTTGGCGGCTGTGACGCTTGTTAATAGTATTGCGATGCAAAATTCATTTCTTGAAGCAATTGGTATTGTGTTCGATCCTTTTCTTGCATTAATCAATCATTCTTGCCAACCTAATGTATCACTGACTTTTGAAAACAACCAAGTTGACATGTGGGCCCTAGATGATATTGATGCTGGTAAAGAAGTTTTCATCACTTATAGTTACACAGCATTCCCGAGATTTGTTCGAAATTTTGATCTTGTCAGTCGATTCTTCTTCAGTTGTAAATGCCGATTGTGTACTGAACCACTAGATCGATATTTTTCATTAAAATGTTCTAGCTGTAATTGCAGTACAGCTTCCTTTGCTGAAAAGTT
This sequence comes from Saccharomycopsis sp. KB-2023a, assembly GCA_030450195.1. NCBI lineage: Eukaryota > Fungi > Ascomycota > Saccharomycetes > Ascoideales > Saccharomycopsidaceae > Saccharomycopsis > Saccharomycopsis sp. KB-2023a. Next base: position 42,435 of record JASJSC010000051.1, on the reverse strand, counting down.
ACTGCTCTTTCAGGGTGAAAATAATAATAATAATAATGAATATATTTTTTGTGAAGCTTGTCAGGCATCAATAGCAGTTCAAGAACCACTCAATTTATATTGCAAAATATTTGCCAAGTTTTGGTGCGGAGTCTTTGGTCAAATTCAACAAGATATAGGTGATGTTAGCGATAAACAATTGAAATTTTTGAAAGACTGTATGGGCTTTCAACAAGGGGACACAGTAAACTTTCCAAAAGTGTTAAATGATAATGTTTGTTTAAATGAAATGTATTGTCGAGGAATATTTTTAAGTGAGAATGAAATTGAAGCGGTTATTAAGTTAATTGATGAAGTTATTAATGATAAACATATTGGAATGCACGTTTTCCCAATTCCCAGACTTTTTGAATTGATTTTACTTTACCTCAAACAAATTAAAGATTCTCGTCGATATTTGAAATTCAATTTACTCAATATTTTCCAGATTTTGATAGCTAGTGCAACTAATCCTTTCAAGCATACAGTAGGCCATCATTTCAGAGAATTAGCATGTAATTTGAGTGAAGTAGTTGATCAAAATTTAAGTGAAAGACTTAGAAATGTATGTGTTAGATTATCATTATATTTATCGTTATGTGCCTATTATTATTTGAAAAGTTTGTACAGTGAATCCTCAGAAATCGTGTCTAATACAATTTTACAAATTGAAAATTTGAAATCTCAAATTGAACAAGAAGAGTATGGAGTTGGCGTTAAAAATTGGTTACAACAGGGATTCAATGATTTGAGTATTACTGTATGCTGGTCAATTCTTCAATTGGACATTGGATGCAAGATTTTCAAAGATCAATTAAAATTGTTGTTCGTTGATGGCAAGCTTGAAAATATCTTTATTAAATGTAACCAACTTGATCTTGCGAAATTTGGGATTACCATTAGTAAGGCAATTGTTTAAATATCATTTAATGCACAACAAGTAACTGCTTTCAGATGTCCATTTATACCGCCGTATTCTCTTACAACCTCATTTGTAGCCAAATCCCAAAGTCTAACATAATTGTCAGATGATGCAGTAACAATGTAAGCAGAATCTGCACTGAATGCACAATCCCATACCCATTTCTTATGCTTATCCAATGAAGTTTCAAGTTCGAAATTACTAGTGTTCCATATTTTCACTGTCTTATCTGCTGAACAAGTAGCCAAATGTTTTGCATCCAGTGACAACAAAATCCTTGTCACATAGTCATCGTGAGCTTTCATTGATCTTATTGCTGTCATGTTTGACATATCAGTTTGTTCCTCCATTGACCACATGTAAACATCGCCATCTTTTGAGGACGCCACTAGAATTGATCCATTTGATGCAACTGAAATCGAACTTAATGGGACCTCTTCATTTTGATTTGGTGATAAACAATGAGTAGACCTGTTCTCACCTAAATCCCATATTTTAACATTCCCTTCTTTATCGCATGATATGATTTCCCCCTGGTTTGGATGGATAACCACGTCGTTAACTGAACAATTGTTCTCATAATTTCTTTGACAGTTTGGAGCTCTTGTATCCCAGATTTTAATGTTTCCTTCTTCGGAACTAGTAACAAGCCAATTATCGTCAGCACCGAAAACCATTGACGTTATTATACCGGTTTCGTCGTAGCTCATGATGGCGTTCATTTTAGATCGGCTCAAGTCGAAAAGTTTGATAGGAGTTCCCGCGGCCCCTAAAATTCGCTTATTCAGTGTAATTTGAAGTCTATTAATTTGGAAATCAGTTTGGATGGTACGAGAACACACTCCAGAAAGTGCGTCCCAGAATTTTATTGTACAATCATAACTAGCAGAGGCTAATATCACCGACATAGTTTATTCCCTCTTATTGAGAGGAGTATCATCAATCAATTTCCTATTTCCCAGTTGAGTGGAAAATCTAGAAAATGGGTGGGCAGGGTAAATTGTTTCCAGCTTTTTTTTTTTTTTTTTTTTACCATGAAGATACGCGTGCGCGAAAACAGTTTGGATATTTTCATTTCCCAAAATATACTGATATAATAAAAAGGCAATTAAGTCCATTAGATATGTCTGCCGCATCATATAATCCTGAAATTTGGACTAGTTCATCCAATGAGGCAATTAAAATTGCGATTGCTGATTCTGAGGGTGCAGTTGCTTTCAATCCAATTTACTCTGATTCAATTTTTGGTGCTGCTGAGCAAATATTTGGGTATCAAAATTTAGAAATTAACCTTGCCTTCAATGCTACCACCATGTTACCATTATTAGGAATGAAGTACACTGAGAAATTGCAAAGTGATAAAGCTGATGATCCAATTGACAGACTTTTGAAAGTTTTATCTAAGCTGCTTATTATTAATGACGAAAGTAAATGGGCAGAAGAATGGGAGAATGAACTCAAAACGTTTAAAATTCCAGGTGAATTGATTAGTACTTATAATATTGGTAATAGAGAGTATGGAATCTATAAAGGTACGTTAGATGATGAAAAAGTTAAAGAATTCCATCGCAGAATTCAAATTTTGGTATTGTTACTTATTGAAGCGGGGTCATACATTGATGAAGATGACAGTAAATGGAGTTATTATTTTATCTTTGAACATAATAAGGATGATGGTGGTTATGCTAAATTTGTTGGATTTACTACGGTTTATTCTTATTTCAAATATCCTGGCCATGAAGAATATGATAAATCTGAAAATCTTGATGTTTTGCTTAGAAAGAAGATCTCACAATTTATAATCTTGCCAAACTATCAGAATCAGGGCCATGGTAAGAGCTTGTACCGAGAATTAGTTGCTAGTTGGTTGAAAGATCGTCAAGTTAAAGAAATTGTGGTTGAAGATCCAAGTGAAGCATTTGATGATTTAAGAGATCGGTGTGATTTGGAAAGACTATCAAAAGAAGGGTTCTTCAATGAGAATAATTTCCCAGAGATTCCTATTCCTGAAGAAGTGATTGCAGAAAAGCAAGTTGCAAATAAGATGGAGAAAAGACAATTCGAAAGATGTGTTGAAATGGGATTAATTCATTTGAACGATGTTAATCCTAGTAAGAAGTTTGAAAAACAAGTTAGACTTCAAATTAAAAGAAGGTTGTATGATAAAAACAAAGAAGCACTTGATGATTTAGATAGGGCTGAAAGATTAGATAAACTTCAAACTGCGTACCTTCGATTAGTTGATGATTACGAAAGAATTATTGGGAAGGTGAAATTTACTGATAAGAGAGTTAGTGACAACAGCGACGATCATACCAATAATAAGAAGGCGAAGGTTTAAAATAGATGAGATGTTGATCTGACCTGGTGTGCCAACAATAATATCATCAAGGGGAAAAAATTATTGTGATCCCGGCTGAGTGTTAAGGCTATGGGTTTCTCTGATTGACGTGCCGATTGTTCGCAGCCTGCAGCATACAGTACCGTCAACTCAACTAGTTACTACTGCTACCCGCCATGCGCTACCCTTTTTTTTTTTTTTTCATAAAAAGGCTCCAGTTTCATTTTTCGTCTTTTTTTTTTGTTTTTTTTTTTTGCTACATTTCAGTCCCACATTTTATATTTTACAATTTAATTAAGAGGGAAAAAAATGGCTTATGTAAGTGCCAAATGAAGTCAATTCAATTGATTGATTAATTAATATGCCTTATGGTATATGTGACTAACCACTTATTTATTAGCAACAAGGTTATCCACCGCAACAAGGTTATCCACCTCAAGGAGGATATCCACCTCAAGGAGGATATCCACCCCAAGGTTATCCACCTCAGGGTTATCCACCTCAAGGGGGTTATGCTGCTCCACAACCAGTCTACGTTCAGCAAGCTCCACCTCAAAAAGAAGAAAGTAACGGATGTTTGAAATGTTTGTTATGTTGTTGTATCTTCGAATTATGTTGTGATATGATGGATTAACAAGAAAATTTGCATATTTCAATCAATCCTAATTTCTTCTTAATATAACATTCTTTTTTTCTTACCTTGCTAGATTAATTTAATATCGAAAAAGCCAGTTACAGTTAATAATTACTTTCATAACCTAGTTAATGCAAAGTATATATATATACAATTTTTTTTATTGTTTGGATATGCAAAAACCTAATAATTTTTGTCTTGACTGTAGATAGTTTACTGCTGGTTTTGGAAATTTTTTAGATTGGGGTGATCGTCAGAGTGCGTTATGTTGTGCGACACGCTCCTGGGAGAGATAATTCCGACGCGTGTTTTGACCCAATCTATTGTTCCGAATACCGAAATCTCAATCGGCGGACGTGTTGTCGCGAGAGGTACTACCACTTCCCTCATGAACATAAAGTATTTCATCGGAATTATCTTTATTAATCAATGTCAAATCATTCTTAGCCAATTCATTAACAATAACTTGAAATAACGATAATCTAGGTTGTTGTCTAGTTTTCTTGGCGATCAGTAACAAATATTCATATCCAAAATTGAGTTTTTTCGAACTTTCAATTGCTTCCATGATTGCTCTATTGAAAAATGGGATCTTGTTATAATTCAATTGGCTGAAAATTAGTTTAAAATATGAACCCTCATTACTGTTATTGTTATTATTAATGATTTGGAAAAGCTGAGTTGTTTTCTCCACTAATTTATGGTGATGATTATCATCTTCTTCAGTTTTTGGGAAGTTAATCATAATGAAATGGTAATCTTTCAATATCAGCTTCAAAATCTCAACTCCTTTTTCCTTAGTCAAGAATTCACCATTGGTGCTCAGCAGTTCATCATATTGAATCACACCTGTAGCCTCTGAAACCTTGGAATTGCTCATTTGAAATGACCGTTTTATCTCCTGAAACATAAATTTCACTGGGAAGCTAACATTTTTATAAATCTCTGGGTCTTCTAATTGTTCCCATTCTTTTATTGGCGCGATTTTATTGCTGTTAATGATCATTGCCCAAAGGAAGTTCAATTCATCGATTTTGCTTACTTCCGCAAATTTCTTAAAATCTTCATTGTACACCAAGTTTGCGTATTTCGATGACACATTTAGCTTCTGATTCAATTCCTGGTTCATATTCAGCCAATTGATAGTAGATACTGATTTCTTGATATCCTTGAAAATCAACAACATTGACGAATCATTTATATTCTCACCTAATTCATTTATTTGCTCTAAATTTGACTCTGCAGTCCCAGAACTGTGTTGGCCAAACCAAATCAAGTCTTCATGTCCTAATACTTCTTCCTCATTATTTCTGCCATAATTCAATTGGCACAATTCAGTAAATATGCGGATCAAAGCAATCCTGTTTTCTATCACTCTTGTTACGCTTGGTGGACGAGTTCTACGATCTTGATCTTGTCCTTTCCAAGCTGTTTCTTTAGCACTAATAGCACCACCATTAGTGCTCCGCTGCTGATACGGTCTATCATAAATATTCATGATCAATTTTTTCTGTATTTTGCTCATTGGTAAAGCCGAGAGGAACTCGTAGTCTTTTGACAAGTTTGCACCTTTGGGCTGATCAATGAACAACTTCTTATTCAAATTGATCATCGAGTAGTAATTGAGCTTATTCAAAGTGTAATCACCTCTTGTGGTACTTCCCTGGCCACCATCAAGTTGGTAAAGTACTCTAGTTAGACGCTTGGCTAATCTTCTAGTTGCTGTGTTCATGTGAGGGTCATTTGATTTCCAATTGGTTGAGATCCAACGGGCCGTTTATTTGAGATGCTGTGCCAAAATTTTTCAGTGTGCGTTGGATCTAAATTTAATTGGGGGTTTTATAACCACCTTGTTTTGGGGCTTTGCGATTAGCAATGGATCCGTAAATTTGTCACTCTTAGGTGAACCTCCCAGCTTACAAGCATAGTTAAAACATGAAATATGGTATTGTTAGAAATTTAAGTAAAATAGTGTATCTAAATAAGATTTTTATATAATGCAGCTGTCTTAGAACAATCATAATAGTATGAAAGATATGCAAAAAAAAAAGAAGAAAATAAAATGCAGTATGAGAATATAAAATCAATTGAGTATTTGGTTACATTTTTATTATTGCGATTGTCTTTTCCATTTAGAATAGTAAATCGTCAAAATATGTGGTTATTTCATGCCATAATCGTACTATCTGTGGATTTTGAGAATTGCCCAATACATCGTTACATTCTAGTATTCCATAAATTATGAATTGTCGCACTGCTGGGGTACCACGGCTGCTCAAATAAGATCGTAGCGTGTACAAGGTATTGATAATCACTGAATCTGAATAGTTTGAGTTGGAAAGCACTGCGACTATTCCAGAGAAATCATTGTCTCTAAATAAATTTGGTATCATTTCACTGGTGGTGTTATTGTTTTCGTTTAATTGTTTTTTTGGTCGATGATTTTTTATTTTTGAAAAATTGTCTTACTAATGAATTATGGCGAATATTTATATTTTTTAAAGGTTTAGAAATAATGTCGTTAGATGTCATTAAGCCATATATTTTCCACTTACTCACAGTTTATTATCATGATTACATTATCTTGGTGATGACCTTCTGGTTGTTTCTCGAAGCCCTGCATGATCCATGCACAGTGATGATGAGTCCAGGAATTTGGCACAGCTTCATTTCTTTAACACCAAGTTAAACTAAACAAGATATTTTCCACTCACTTGATATCAGTGTCAATTGCTCAATCGACCACTTTCATTAAATTGGATTCAATTGAAGGCCTATTAGAATATATTCGTTTAGTTGAATATTTATTTAAAGGGATATTATTATTGACGATTTTAACTTCATGTGTATGAATCTACGGATTCGGCACTAGCTGTGCAAATTTGCACTAACTTGCAGCAGCGATTAGATAATCAGACGGTGAAACCTTACTAAAGATATTACAAAAGTTAGTTTGAAGCAACTTTCCTTCCAAGAATATGGACACTTTCGCTGATCAAATAAAACCTTGTTATTAATTAATTGTATTACGTTAGTATGGACACAAATTAGTGGTAGTACATCGACCACTATGTTCTTCTACGAATACTTCTCATGAACCACCCGTCAATAGCTTTGAATTTCTCAAATAATTTATCTTCCCATCCGTATTGTTCTTTAGATAAATGTTCCGTGATTCTTATTGTCTCCACATCAAAATCATGACACTCTAGCTTATCCAAGTACCGGTGAAACTTTATAATATCCTTTCGGGTGAGTAATCCTTTGAGTACCCCTTTCTCCTCTACGAAAATTGTTCGAGGACAAGTCTTCAAAAAAATCTCCATAGTTTCTTCAAGTGGAGTTTGTAATCCAACAATTATTGGAGATTTCTTAAGACCATTGCTAAAATCAATCTCAGTATCATCATCTGTTTCCTCCTTTGGGGTGAAGAAACAGTTGGTGTTTGGTTGTGGTGCAGGCACCGACGATAACACTTTTTCTATAAATGTCCGATTAATGTATCCAATCAAGAAAGGTTTCTTTAATGATTCAACAACGGGGATATCTTGGAATGTCTCTTTCTGTTTTAAAATTGTCTCCAAATAACTATATTTGCAATTTATCTTGGGTATTGCAAACGTCCTCGTGGTCATTGCCTTGGAAGTAGGTAAATTAAATACAACGTTAACTTTAGGATCAATATATGGCATCCCATTCACTTCAATCATTTTCTCAGCAATAGATCCATGTCCCCATTTTTCATTTATTATCTTGGTGATCCCCACCACAATCATCGTGGGTAAAATGTATCGAACTGCTCCTGTCAATTCAAACATAATTACAACCACAGTAACTGTCAAATCTGTTATCCCACTAAGTGCAGCCCCAGCGCCTAAAAACGCATAAGTTCCAGGGGTTACACATGGTTTATCTGACGAGCATGCAGAAAAAAGTTTTGAATCAGGATGTGCATCCCGTAAATTTTGTACAACTATACCAACTGCTCTACCAAACGTAGCCCCAGTAGCCATGGAAGGAACAAAAATCCCACAGGGAACTTTACTTCCGTAAGAAATGACAGTCAAAAACATTCGAAAAACTGTGGCAAATGCTAACGATAAAAAAATTTTCAATTTTTGTCCCTCGATGTTACATAATCGATGTTCAAATCCAATCCCACACTCGTGAAACAAAACCTCCATACTTTCAGTCATGTCTAGTCTTAAAAACTCATTAAAATAACAAAATAATGCCGTGAATAATGATAAAAATAAAAGTTCTTTGATGGCGTAATCACCAAGAAATTTCTTACGGAATCCGACTGCTTTAATGTTATACTTTGAGACAATTATCCCATAGACTCCACCAAATATTCCTAAAATCATGAAAAATGGGAGTTCAAATAAATGCCATGATTCATCATATTCAACTTCAAACATAACCAATTGGCCAGTTCTAAAAGGATTAATTAATGATAAAGTACTTGTAGCCACCAATGAACAAAAATAAGATTTCCATAACGTTGATAATTTGAAGTTGCTCGAAATTTCTTCAATGGCGAATAACACTCCACCAATAGGACTGCCAAATGCAACTGCAACACCAGCTGCTGAACTGGCCACCAAAAACTCTAAATTTCTTTCATAGCTAGTATTTCTTTTAAATTGGAAAAGTTTAGAAATACAATTTCCTGCGGCAACTGCATAATGAACACTAGGGCCTTCTTTACCAACACTCAACCCTGAAGCGATTGCTAATGGTAATCCAATAGCTTTTAGGAAATAAGTAGACCAACTTAAAAACCCATTCATTTCAAATCCTGCCACTATACATTTGATCTCGGAGATTCCACTTCCAGCTGCAAATGGTGCATATCGTTTAACTAATATTCCAGCAGTGACTGCTAAACTCGCCGAGAATATCACAAAAATTAAATAATTTATTAATCCAAACGGAGTCCAACTAACCCAATCTTCGCAATGCTCAATATCCTCGCCCCAACAACAAAAATTCTTGTTCAAATAGAAGTTGGTCGAGCAGTAACCAGTCTTAATGTTGTTCAAATACTCAGTTACCATGTTTAAGATAGCTGCTGTCGAACCAATAGCAGCACCAATTAACGCCAAACACAGCCAAGTCCAACTGGATGATGTAACTGTAGACATAAATATCATTATCTTGGATTTTTCATAATTTTTCGATTTTAATGAATCAAACTCATCATCTTGATTTGCATGGAGAGTATCACTGATAAAATCTATGGTGGTAAATTTATCAAACCCTTTGCATTCATTGTCGGCTATATCTTTGTTTGCAGCAAACAGATCATCGAATATGTCATGACTATTGGGCTGTATACTATCTATTTCAATATCCATGATTCATATGATAGCTAGCTATATAGATTTAATGTGATTTTCATCTATGTATAGACTGAGTTTGTCAACAGGGTGTGCTGTAGTCCGTTTAGCAAATATTGAAAGAAAACCCCCCGGTGCCGTAAAATTCTTCCCGATTGGTTTAGATTTTTCAAACTGTATTGGTTGGCAATTGACAGAAGGCATCGTTGCAAAAGCGGAACACGCTGTCATAATAATTCTTTCTTGCTTCTTCTCAAGATAGAATTGATGTGCCGTTCCCCTAGTCATTCATTTCCCAACCAAATGAGGTAAAAGGAACCTGTATCAACTAATAGCTATTGTTTATTGTATATGCAATTAATGAATCATTTAATTGAGGTGTGGCTATGAATAAACCGGTATGACTATCCCATAATTACAATGTATTGTTTAATTATTATTGCCATTGTTTTATTTTCGTGCTGGGACGCCCTTGTGAGACTGGAAATCATACCCCCCTCGAGTAAATCAAAAAAGGATAATTAATAATGAACGGAAAAAGCATATGTCGATGGGAAAGGTGAATCTAGAAGACCAAACAATAGGGTTGGAATTCCAGACACGCTTAAAGTAAACCCTTTTACCATTAATTATTATTTAATTGATTGCCAAGGATCTATGCATAGAAAAACGTAAGCAATTAAATGACTTAAAAGGTAGTAGTAATTAAAAAATTTTATTTGAAAACAACACAAATAGTTCTGTTTGGTTTTACGGTCCAGGGTGATAATTAGAAGCAAAGAAAATTTCTTTTTGACTCAAAATGAAGATATTTTACATATGTAAGGATTGGAATGTTGTGGGAATTTTTACGAGTCCCTTTTGTGGGTATAAATGAAATAACCATCAGGTTTAGTAAATAATACTTGTAGATATTATTTCAACTGTTTATTGGAAATCAGAAAAAATAATATATCGTTGGCCATTAAAAATGACATTACAATAACAGCGAGAAAAAAAAAGAAGGAGTGTGGTGCAGAAATACTCTCTATTCCAGGTCCAGGATTGACTGTGATAACCAGTGAAATTTCTTGAATCGATTTTAAAGTTGCGATTTGTGACGTAGATATCCAGGAAACGTTGATTTTCTCAGCAACCAAATCCATCTGTAACTCTCTGTTTATTTTTCTCTCCTCCTGCCTGTTTCAAACGTACAGCAAAGCCCAACTGCTGCTACGTTATTCGAGATATTTGGGAGCAGTGTGCTGACATCGAATGATTGGCTCATAGCCCATCCCATCCTTCAGTTTAGATGATTTGTGTGAAATGAATATTCAAAGCCTGCGCAACCGAGATGTGAAAAATGAATGGTTGGCTCTAAAACCTTCTTAGAGACTATCTCTCTGCAGAATGTGAGTAATTAATTAATTATTACCTAATTAATTAATGTTTTTGTCAATCAGAATAAAGGTGAATGTCAATTTAGTTTGGTTTCAGGGGGGGCAGCCTCACGCATAATAACGCACCGCGCATAACTTAGTTGAATATCCTCCCATAGTTAAGGAACCTTCACACACTCCTGCAGGTTATGTGTCCCTGCTCGAGGTGGTGGCATTACTATTTAATTTTTCCCAACGCACATAAAAACCATCCTCACCCGTCCCCCTTTTTTATTTTTTTAAATTTCCAAACCCAATTGGGTAAAAAAGTTTAGGATAGTGGATTTTCTTTCATTTATAGCAGTGAAAATAAACGAAAAAGAAAAAATAAAAAATAAAAATTTTCGCCATATTTTGCTTCTAAAATCGCACCGACAATATCAATCTTTAAACAATAACAACAGCACCTCAAATTTAAAATAAATTGCACTCTTTCAATCTACTAATTAGCAACTTTCTTTTTGCGATTTCTGCTTATACTTCATTTTGGTTATAAATTTGGTTCTCTCGCTCGCTCAGATTTTTTTTTTATCGTTATCTCGTCTATCAATTAAAAGATGATCTCTGGGAAAATTAAACGAAAATTTGTCAGCAAACCAGAAAATGATTATCCTGAGAATTTTGCCAAACCTGGCGAATTTTATTCAAACAGTTATAATGATTTTGGTAATTCTCCTGTCATAGAACAATTTCCAGCTAACAGCAACGACAACGGCAACGACAACGACAACGACAACGACCACGACAACACTCAAAATGTCAATAGTACCAACGAAGTGATTGTGGACCAATCTCAAACTTTAAGGCGGAAAACTTCAAAATTATTTAAAAAATCGATGAAAGAAACGACAGCTCGCAATGGCACTTCTCTTTCTGAAAAATTTAAAGTGTTAACAAATAGCAATAGAGAGCAAAATTGTATTAAACTGCAAATATCCGGGCCTCAAGACTTTAAACATCTTTACCATATGGATACTAGCTCCGCTGATCCTGACAGTCTTACTGCTACTGAGGAGCCAAATGGTGCCAGTGTCAGTTCACAGTATGGTTCTAACCACCCTCAGAAGCCTTCTCCAACTTCAATGTCTTCGTCATTGTTTTCTGAAGATTATTTTGCTAATAGTCAGTACCCTGGCACCCCAGGTTCTCCAATATCCAGTAACAATGACCCTAGACTTTCTGAAAAGATGAGCTTTGCGAATCTTCGGAAGAAAACTTCAAGCTCAACTATACGAACTTCAATAACTGCGTCTGTGAATTCTGTCTTTGATAAATCGATTAAAAGAGCCGATATGCTAAGGTCTTCAATTAATTCAACTAATGCCACTAATTCAGAAGCTACAAGATTTAATAATAATAATGTTAAGGCTACCATACCTGAAGATTATGACGATAATGAAATGCCAAGAAAAATGTCGATCAGTTCTATCAATAACAATTCAAGACCATCAACTTCAGAATTGAAAACAAAGAATGTTAAAGATTTACAGTTGAGTTTAGACAAATCCCCAGTTATAAATTCAAATCCAATTAACACAACAACAATTAGTCGTTCAAGACAAAACCTGACGTCGAGTATTCTATCTCAGCACTCTTCAATCTCTGATCATAGCAGAAGACTCTTGGAATCTGATACAGTTTTGGAAACTTCTCGTCACATCTTGAAAAGAAATAAATTTTTAAATGAATCAAGTCCAGTGCCAACTTTTACTCCTCCAGAATTACCAAACAGTCCGGCGCATACAAATCATAGTGAAGATTCTGCTCAAACTTTAAAATATGATCAGCCACCATTCGAAGAAGATTGTACATCTCCTGTTTCTACCACCGCATCATTTACAACTCCAAGATTATCCGACGTGTTGGCGAACTCAACCAATGAGCCTGATAGTATTCAAGAAGATTTCGGCCTTCGTAAACCAAATTTCCCAAGTGCTACTTCATTGAAGGATATTAAGAAGGTTCGTTCTTTTAAAAATTTGAAAAAAACATTTGGTAAACATTTGCAATCAGTAACTAATAAGAAAATTCAATTTAAAAATAGTAATGATTCAAGCAGTAGTGTTAGCAGTGATAAATCATTGACAGGGTTTAGCCCAGATATAGAATTAACCAATTGTACTAACAACACCGAACCAGCAATAGCACCACACCCACCAAAGGTCCCTGAAATGAACTCAGTTGAAAATCTAGTGGATAATGATTCAGTGGAAGCTTCGATTGAAATGTTAAAGCATTTTAGCTTTGAGCAAAGTAATGTCAGTACTGATGACAATACATTTTCTATTGATTTTGATAAAGAAGTTCAAAGCATCAATGATAGCACTTTACAATTTAGAGTTAGAAATAGAACTGCTTCAATCACAAAAGTTAAGAAAGCCTCAGTTTCTTCCTCGTCATCTGGTGGATCATCCCAACAAGATACTTCATTCGCTTCAAATTTTAGTGCGGTTGCATACAACATGACAAAGCCAACAGGTAGTGTTGAAACCAGCAGTGAAGATATGGGTAATAACAAAGCTGGAGCTCATAAGAACAGAAAATCCAGTGTTTACATTAGGCAGAGTTGGTTGAAAGATGAAGCATTAGCAATTCTTAGTAGTGATTCAATTGGTGCTAGCGCCGACGGTTACAATAGTTCTCAATCAACTGATTTATTGAAAGAAAGTATAATTGAAGAAGAAAATGTTATGCCGTTGAAATTGAGTGCTACTAAAAGACATGCTTTGAATAACGTTAGTGAATTGAATAACTCTTATGATAATTTTATTGTTGGTAAAACAGCATTTGGTATGTTACATCAAAAGGCAAACAATAGTTCAGCAGAAATTGCATCTGCAAACGTTCAAAGGGAAATTGATGCAATTGAAAATGAAATTCAATCATTAAAGAAAGGCGATTCATTTTTTCTCAGAAGAAGATCTGAAAATGATTTGGAAAATGTTGCTATGATTGAAGTTGAACGAAAAGAGGAAGTTAAAAGACAATATCGACAAGGTGAAGAAGAAAATGAGGATATTGCTGTTGTTGATGCTCCTCTTTCTATTAGTGATCTTTCAAAACCAGAAGGGTTGGCTAAAAACTTGAAAAGATTGACCTTAACTGCGCCAAATTATTTGATTGATTCTCCTAATGGTACTCCAAGAACAGGTAGAGGTTCATTTTCAAGTAACAAAAACATCTTTTTAACGACTCCAACTAAAAAATTTGGTCATGCTAAGTCTTTAAGTGTTGCATCCAGTGTTTACTCTAATGGTACTGGACACTCTAGATCTTCAAGTTTTTATAACAATGAGGGTGTGAGTAATTCTTATGAAATGCTTGCAGCGGTGAAGCCATCTTTTGAAAATAAAGAATTTAGTTCCCCTGAATCAAGTTATTTGAGCGGTACCAGCTCGACTGCAACCACTAATAGTGCCAGTCCAAGTGTTGTTGCGCCTCCAAAGAAGAAAATTGGCATTGATAGAAACAGTTACATCCAATTCAACTTTAACAAATTTGAAGACTTTAAATTACCTTTGGATAAATTGAATGAAGAAAATTGTTAAACGATATACACATACACACGCACATTTTTGTTATGAACCATTTAGATGATATATATATAGAATTATTCTTCTTTTTTTGTTTTTTTTTGTTTTTTTTTATTTTTTTAGCTTCACCCCTTATATTATAATAAATTACAAATCATTCGACGTTATTAAATGTAGTTACTTCTTGAATATCTGGTCTAATTTTACCGGCAAAATGGGTCCAAACACAGTCTCCGGTTTAATGATCTCTTGCTCCCGAAGAGTCCGTTTCAATTTTGGTGATTTTTCCCAAGAGAGAAGGCTTTTCGTCGATTCATCCACTTCTAATTTTGATGGAAGCGGATCTTCTCTAACTTTGAGTCTGCTGGCCCTCTTATTCAATCCCGGAGTTGCAGTAAAACTGTAGCTTTGTTTGCCGCTATTGATCTTGTGAAGAGAAGACTTTGGTCTCATTGGGATAAATGATAAATTTGACCCACGTTTCGATAAAGTTGGTCTTAGTGCTCTAGGGTGAACTTCCTCAATGGTACGCTTTAATGCTGAATTCTTCATTAGAGGGGGTTTGGGTAAAGGTTCCCTTAATTTTGGAATACTTTTTGGTTGGTGTGATCTAACAATAGACAACTTGCTTCGACTTGGTTTTATTGGGGTACTAGTTTGATGCGCAGATAAGTTGAAACTCAATTCTTCTAAAGTACCGTCTGGAGTATAGATCTTCTTTTCGGTTGGCCCAAATAGTTTTTCAATCTCTCCTATCGGTGATTCCTCTCTTGGAGCACCACTATCTTTTCTGAAAACTTCAATTTCAAGCGGAACTTCAGGAACAATTACCTCAGCGCATCTTGCTGGTATCTCTTTTTGAGCGCTTAAATTCTTTAGCAGTTTACTTGATTGACATTGTGAAACAATAGCCTCCATTTGAGAATTGAGCCAATCAATTTCCAAATTGACTCCCTTAGAGAACTTGATGAGATCGTTAGTAATCAAATTATGAGTAGCGCTTAACTCGCAGGAGAGCCATTTGGAAGTTCCTGGTATTGTGGCCATTTTATTCTCAACGCCCTGCGGAGTAACATTAAGTATCCAAAAGTTATTCATTCACAAGGATTTTTAAGCTTAAAAAAGAATTTACAAAAAAAGAAATATAATTATCCTCCAAAAAAAAAAAAATTTTTTTTCTACAAAAAATTATGCATGTTCGGATTATGCGAAAAGTTGGAACCCTGGGTTCACAACAACCTTGTCCTCTTCTTCCTCTTCTTCACCCTCTTCTTGTTCATCATCTTCATTCATATTAATCTTCTGGTCAAGTAACCCAATGAAAAATTCATCAATTTGATAATCATCCCAAGAATTCTTGTGAAATTTAGGGGCCATGTAATTTTGTAACGGTTCTTGAACTTTATAATTCAATTTTCTACCTTTAGAAGCCTTAGTGTCAATATTTTTTTTGAATTTGTTCAATTTTGTTAAACTGATAATGTTTTTCTCTTCGTTTGCAGTAGAATCGTTGACTTTCTTCTCAATAAGATCACGCAACAAAGCTCTGTAGAAATCTTCATCATCAAAAACATTCTCGTTTTCAGTTGGATCAAAATCTTCTGTCTTCTCGTCGTCATCACCTGCTTCCACTTTCTGACCAAGTGGCTTGGCGTTCTTTCTATTCAATCTAGTTCTTTTAATTAATCTATCCATATTAGCAAGATTATTTTCAACTTGCGCCTCTGCTGTCTGGTTGATAACTTTAAATCTAGAGGCATTCAATGCCGCCGAACCTGAGGCTGACTGAACTTTCTGCGACCATTTCGTTAAAACTGCACCTCGATAACTGTTCAAAATCTTATCGAGACCCTCACTTTCTTCCAAGTAACTAGCCAAATCTCTCTTCTTGACATTCATTTTCTTTGACTTGTCAGCTATCAACTTATCCCTTTTATACAAATCAAGTCGAAGCTGAAGAATGGCATCTAACAATGAATATATAGATTCTTCTGATTTCTTGATGTATTTTGTGGTCTTTTCAGTGATGAACTTTTCAACGCTTGATTTACCAATCGGGAGCTGGTTATAAACATTCATTGCTTTTTGAAACTTGATTCGAGAGTCTAATATTGAGTCGTATAAGAGATGCTGCTGGGTGACGTAATAACCTTTCAAAGAATCTTGTTTAACGGCATCAGCAAATAGTCCTTTATTAGTTTGAGATTCACTTGACATTAAAGATTTTATCTTTTCTCGTTTGTAATTAGAAATTTCTGTGTCTTCTGGTTTGATTTCCTCATCTGCACTTCCACTTTCCTCGCTTTCGATTTCTTCTTCACTTGATTCAGCATCCAAATCAATACTAACTTCACCTTCACTTTCTTCCTCCCCAGTCCCTTCGTCTTCGGCATCACTGAGTTGCTCCCCATTTTCAAACAACTTACTTCTACTCACAGACAGTCCTTTATATTTTGAATCTAACTCTGCTGCTGGTTTTTCTTTCTTCAATTTACTTTTCCCCATAGAAACATAATGTCCCTTTTTCAACTCATCACTTTCAGATTCAGATTCATCATCACCCTTGGTTAATCTTTCACTGTCTTCAATGTCATAATCGAAAGATTCGGGTTTCGCCAATTCATTAAGTTGATCAGAAAGAGTCTTCTTCTTTACCATTTTTTTTCTTTTTGTGCTGCTGCTAAAGCTAAGATGAGGTTAAAAAAAATTTTTTTTAATGCACATCTGCCAAAATATTGAAAATTGAAATTTCAGTCACATGGGCAATATTGGTAATGTGACTGATTAACTACTGATTACGCCTTATAAATATATATATTAAAATATATATATCAAAAGATACCATTATGAGAGCAGTTATTCAAAAGGTCAATAAAGCATCAGTGACAGTGGAGAATAAAGTTATTTCTTCGTAAGTTTGAAATACTTCTTGAATTTGGTCTAGTTACTAACCCTTAGAATCACCCGTGGGTTAATGATACTTGTTGGGATTGGAACCGATGATTCTAAAGAAGACGCTGACAAATTATGTTCCAAAATAGCCAATATGAGAATCTTTGAAGATAATGAGCAAAAATTATGGAAGCAAAGTGTTAAAGATGTCGACGGGGAAATATTGTCAGTTTCTCAATTCACGTTAATGGCGAAAACTAAAAAGGGAACAAAACCAGATTTGCATTTAGCTCAAAAGGGTCATGTCGCAATTGAGTTGTACGAATATTTCCTCAATGGATTAAGAAAAGAGATTGGGGAAAGTAAAGTGAAAGATGGCCAATTTGGTGCCATGATGGATGTGGCATTGGTCAACAAGTGAGTAAATAAAATTTTTTACGCTTTGCTTGCTTTTTACTAACAAAAACAGTGGTCCTATTACTATACTAGTAGATACTAAAGATTAATGCAAAAATATTCTATGTTTCCAATGCCTTTTGAGCCGCATCATAAGCCTGTTTTGCTCGCTGTAAAGAATTTGTCATTGGTTTCAATAATGACTTCGCTAACTTTTTAGATTCTTCGTTGGGCTCTGTTACGTCAACTGCACCTATCGCTGCTGAAATTCTTTGTAAACACTTTAATATACTAATATACATTCGTCTTGTAGTTGCAGCTTGTGAAGGATCTCCTGAATTGAAATGCAACCAAAAATGTTTCAAAAATTCTTCTGAAGTGATATGAGCTAGACGTAAATTTTCAATGGATTCCTTTGATAAGTGAATCTTATCCAATGAAATTTGATCTCCCATAGTTGGATTGCCACTGTGCAAATTCAGATCGTTACCCCGTTCCAAATCATTTGAAATTTGCCAAATTTGCGTTGGTCGTCTGGCAGATTTAATTATCATAGAATAGATTTCTTTATTGGCACTATCTATAGCTTCTTTATCAGATATAACGCTTCTTAGCTCTGTTCCGCCATCTTCAGCAAAAAACAATTTCATTTTATTAATCATTGTTACATTATCTTCACGATTAGTTACCTGTGCTGAAGTTGATTGTGTCTGCAAGCTATTTTGATTGACATGTAACTCAACAAATTCAGCTTTATCATCAGGATTTAAGTCTCTTATAAGTAACTCATTAGTCTGCTCCTGTAATTCTTCTTGTGGATTAAGCTTTCTTTTCTTTGCCGTCAAATAGTTTTCCTCATCTTCAACATCTTCGACTAATTTCCTACTTAATCTGTTCATTCCTCTCATTATCGAAACCATCTCTCTGTTGGTTTCTGGTTTCATAGTAAAATCAGGGGTGTTACCCAATTTTTGTGAATTATCTTCACAGTTACCTTCGAGGTCATAAAATCTATTCACCTCGGTATCATAATCATCATTTTCACCCTTTGCCGCCAATTTCTTATGACGGTCTTCTTCATCTAACAACGCAAGTTCACTATCGGTGCACTTTAAATAGTTATCCATAATAACATCAGCTTTTTCATTTTTGTTGATAATTTGACCTTTTAATTTTCTAAATAACTTCGAAGCAAAAAATCTAGCCCAAAATTCACCCTCGGGGATAGGAGGAACGTTCTCTTCATAGGCTCTTCTAACTATTGGATATTGATCAAAGATTGATTGAATCTTTTCTCTAGTGACGCTCAAATTAACGTTATTGTCACTGGTTGCCACTAAATTTATAGTACTTAAGACATTATATGGCCCTTTTTTTGCTTTATTCTTCAACGCAAAAGTACCAAGTAAATGCAATCTTGTTTTCCAAAATTCTTGGGGGTCTAACCCATTTCGAATCACTGACTCCGTGAATATCTGTTTCAATTTTTGATCACTATTAAGTAATCTCTCCTGCAATTCTAAGTTACTTAGCAATCTTTTAGGATCAATGATTTCTTCAAGATTATCCTTGGACTGATACAATTGAATTTGAATACTTCTCGCTTGTTGAGTTGTCTGTTTGGATAATTCCTGCCTCTCTACAATTAGTCTCAATGCATTCTTTATCGTTTCCATAATCATCTTATTGGTAAAACTAAACACTGTCTTGGAAACCTCAGGTTCATCTTCTTTCTGATGAAGTATTCTAATAAGTAACTTCTCGGACGATGAAGGGGACGCTTGCAAATTTTTAATTGATCTCAAAGGTATCGTTAGCTTTGCTACAGATTGATCAGTGGCTGTCCATCTTAGTATTGGTGGATTCGAATCTTCAAATATTGATAGAAGTCCATTCTTCTTTTTAAATATTGCTGCCCCATTTACTGTTGCCATTTTTTATTGTGGTGTTGAACAAACTGTAAAACAAATTGTACCTGCCTGCATTAGTATAAGTAAATATACGCTTACGTAAGCATTGCATAAACGTCTTGAAAAAAAAATTAAAGAAAAATTTTCTACATCATAAAACTTTGAGATTAATAAGAGAGAATGTCAACTGTTATTGGAATTAATTTCGGGAACACCAGTTCTTCTATTGCTGTGGCTTCTGCTGAGGGCAAAGTTGAAGTTATTGCTAACCAGGATGGTGAAAGATCTATTCCAACTGCATTGGCTTATGTTGGTGAAGATGAATACCACGGTGGTCAAGCTCTTGCCCAATTATTAAGAAACCCAAAGAATACCATTATTGGATTCAGAGACTATTTGGGCGTTCCATTTGAAAAGATTGATCCTACCTCTTCTGGTAACGGTGCTAAACCAATAAACTTGGGCGGGAAAGTTGGCTATAAAATTTCCAGAGCTAACGATGAAGAAGAAACTATTACCGTTGATGAAGTTGTCACTAGACATTTGAAACAATTGAAACTTTCTGCCGAAGATTTCATTGGATCTGATATTGATGGGGTTGTTATTGCTATTCCAACTAATTTCACCGAAGAACAACAAAAAGCATTAGTGGAAAGTACTTACAAAGCAGGTTTGAAAGTCTTACAATTAATTAAAGAACCAACCGCTGCTTTGCTTTCTCATACCGTTAACTTTAACGAATTATCAAAGGATAAATTGTATGTGGTTGCAGATTTTGGTGGTCTTAGATCTGACGCGGCTGTTGTTGCAGTTAGAGGAGGTATTATCACTATTTTAGAAACTGCTCACGATTTAGAATTGGGCGGTGCCAAAATTGATGCTGCTTTAGCTGAATACTTCGCTAAAGAATTTGAAAAAAAATACAAGTCCAACCCAAGAAATAACCATAAATCATTGACCAAATTACAAAGTGCTACCGTATCCACGAAAAAGACTTTATCTAACGTTCAAACTGCTACAATCTCTATAGATTCTTTAGCTGATGGATTTGATTTCCATTCATCCATTAACAGATTAAGATTTGAAGTTGCCGCCAGAAATGTGTTGTCACAAATGGCTTCCTTCACCGAAGAAATCGTTAAGAAGGCGGGATTTGATAATTTGGATATCGATGAAATTTTATTGGTTGGTGGTAGTGCTTTCATTCCGAAGATTGTCTCTAATTTGGAATTTATTTTCCCAGAATCTGTTAAAATTATTTACCCTGGTACTCCAAAGGCTGTTGAACCAACAGATTTAATCGCTAAAGGATGTGCTTTGCAAGCTTCTATGGTTGCTTCATTCGACGAAGAAGAAGTTAAAGAATCTTTACAACCAGTGATTGTTAACACTTTGCATTTACCAAAATCTTTGGGTGTGCTCGACGCCCAAGGGAAATTTGTTCAAATTTTGAAATCAGAAACTTCAATTCCTATCCGTCGTTCGGTTAAAGTGAAAGCTTCAAGTGGTCAAGCTTTGATTTCCATATATGAAGCCGACAGAGATATAAAAGAAACAACTGTTGAACCAAAACCAAAAGAAGAAAAATCAAAGGAAGAAGGTGACGAAGAAGACTCTGACTGGTCTGATGATGAAGATGACGAACCAGAAGTTATTAGAGAGAAAATCTTTGTGCCAAAGACTAAGATTGCTGACTTGGTGGTTGAAGTCGCTAACGACAATTCTGAAGTTGAAATTACTGTGGATATCACTAAGGAAAAGAAATTGAGAGTGTTCGCCAGAGAAGATATACCAAACGCTCCTACTGTTAAAGTTGAAATTAGTTCATAAAGGACTTTACAATAAATATTCCATTTTGTAAAGCTATTTATTTGGGCATCCTGTAACCAGCAATTTGTTTTGCAATTACTTCAAGTTCATTTCTGGCAGTAGTTAACTTCAGAAATAGTAGAATTAACTTGTTATTTTGTGTTTGTGCTTGTGTAAGTTCAGTTGGAACCAACCCACCATTGAACATTCTAATTGGATTCAATTTGCATTTTTCCTTTTTCATATCAAGGAAAATCTTTTCTGCTGAATTTTCATCTTTCAGGCTCTTTTCATCTGTTGCTTTAGTCCCTCTTTTTCTTAATTGCGATATATTTTCTTTCACTTTTTGCCTTATGGTTTCTACTTTCTTGATGGCTCCCTTATCTATTTTTAGACTATCACGTACTTCAGGCTTCCCATTAACCGTCGTAATTGTCTTCGTAGCACTCCTGGTTCGATAATCATAATAATCTTGACCAAATTTCTTAATTGGCCCACAGCTCGCCACGTAGTTTGCTCTCGCTAAAGCAAAAGCTCCATTTGCGAAGGTTTCATTGATTGACTTGGCTAATCCGTAAATTGCATCCTGAACATCAAGGTAATTAGCCACCAACTCCAAGAATTCTTCATCTTCAGCTTCATTGATTCCCTTGTCAATTAGGATCAGGTCAGTAATTATGGGAGATGAATCAACAGTAGACATCCCTAAATTTCATTCAATAATAAGGAGAACGGCTTGTCCTATTTTTTTACATACAGAGAAACAGGTTGTACCAGTCACATGGACAAAAATATCCTGTGGGATGATAACCTGATAGATGGCATTATAATCTTTAGTCTTTGATTATAATTTAAGGGATATCATGGATATGTCTGATGAATACATTGATATAGTGTTACTCAAGTCTGAAAATGTTCAGATATTCAAGATACCCCCACCGACTAAAGAAGATGGCTATGATTATAATATCTCACGGTGGGAATTAGATAATCCTTTGTGGGAGGGTCATCTAGAAATGCATGAGATTGAATGGGTTGATGATTACGGGGCTAATCCTTTCAGTAATGAGGGAAGCAAAGGTGACAAAGATCCTCGGGACTATTTCCGATTGGAATTAGTTTTGTTTGACAGCAAAACTAACGAGATTTTTGCTAAGGTTCCTTCTGCTATCGCTGGTAAAGACAAAGATGGAATAATACCTACAGAATCAACAAAAATTTACGCCATCTTCCCACTAGTTGAGACAGCATCTACAGAAGTAACAATAACTAACCCTCAAGATATATCTCAGGATGAATCAGCTAAGACAACAATGAGAATTGGGTTAGGTTTGAAATTCCCTTCTACATTTGACGCTAGTAATTTTAACTTTTACTTAAAACAGTTTGAAAATGATTTTGAGACTTTCAAGGAAACTTTTTTGGAAAACAACCAAATAGAACAGAAGAAAATCCACGAACCATCTAAACCAACCAATGCGGCCTCCCAGATTGATTCATTATCGGAGAAATTTTGTGAAATCGACATTGATGATAATAAGTCCAACAATAAATTTGAAAGTGAGAGTGATGGAAGTGATGATGAATTTGGGGAATTTACAGAGGTGTAAATAAAAAGAAAAAAACTTGCTTTAGACTATTCCTTCTTATTTTATTTTATATTCTTTCAGTGCATTAGGTTTTTTATTTAATCAAGTTTGTAATCCTCATCCATGTCAACACCGTAGTCAGTTAAGGTTTCACCTAAATCATTAGTCCACTCATTTCTGTTTAAATCGGACCGTCGCACTACATGTCTTTCAGCAGAATTGATATCGTCTAATACAGCATCGTTTGCGTTTTGATGGCCTCCATCTGGCGGCCAAGGTAAATTTAATTGGTCTTCGTCCAATAAATCAGATTTTTCAAATGAAATGCCATCTCCCATAGGTCCAGTCCATGGGAAAAGCCAAAGCCAAGGGTAGTTTAGCTGGTCAACTAAATTCTGCCAAAATCCCAAATCATGAGGGAATACAATGTCATCGACTGAGAAAAGATAATGATCCGATTCATTCTCACTTAGTTTATATGATTTCATTCTAATTGATATCAATTTAGGCATCTTCTTACCGTGCAACAGTAAATAATTTGATCTTATTCTTTTCCAGAATCTTTCACTTCTTATTTGCGATTCAACCCTTTCCCATTCCCAAGTCTCAATCTGTGACATTCCGGAGATAACATGAACAAGACATTTTAGAGTGAGTAATGAAATCGATAATAATATAAACCCATCAAGTGGGATCAATAATAATGTAAACACTAGTTCCGATCTCTTGATCATGTAAGCAGGTAAATTTCTTTCTTCCCACAATTGATATCCTCTTTTCAATAACTCTATAAATACAAACCCAGTGGTGAAATCGACCCAAAATAGGAATCTCATGAAATCTGGCATATTATTATAGCCAACGCAATTTATCGTCCAAGGACAATGGTGATCCATTTTCAAAACGCATTTCTTGCATTTCTTGCAATGATGGGTTCTTTCTGGTTTGAAAGCTTCACATTTTTTACACCACCTACGCCATTGGCCTTTCACCGGTTTATAACTCTTAGGTGGAGAGCCTGGGTCTTTCATTATGGCTATGTAATAAGACACCCAAACCATTGTCAAACAAAACTCAAAGAAGTATTGTTTTCTGGTGGTAAAGTGATATTGAAAAATGAAATAGTGGGCAGTGTATCCAATGAATCCAATCAAAACACAAGGTATCTAGATAGTCAGCGTTATTTCCGATATAATAATTCATATTCAACTTACAATAACCCCTAGCAGGGGATGAGGAAGCTTCACCGCCATGGCGTTTACTTTAATGCCAATGATAAATGCCCGCTGAAAAATCGCGATTTCAAAATGTATGCATTAAGATAGTTACCTTACTTCAAAATGCCGCCAATATTTAATCAGCTATATCATTAATATTGTACTTTTATTTCGTTATTCTATAAGTTATCGCTACCATAATACTACGCAGTTATACGATGTCCATCTTTCACAAGGGGGTTAGAGTTAGGGTACATCCCCATATGGGTTTTTAATCCCTTCTGTCTAGCAACAGCTTTAGGTCTCTCCAAGTTGTTGATTTCAAAATACAAAGGAACGCAGCTTTCAGTTCCCCAATTGTAATCAAAACTAGGGTCGCATAAACATTCAAGGTTCGTTCTTATCGCAGAGTCTAAAGGACATTGTCCATTTGGCGCATGGAAATATCCCGTATTATCCACATAATGAACTTGACTTTTGTTCAAGAAAAGCGAAACTGCCATGGTATGAATTGGGGCATCACCCCATCTTTCATAGTAAAACCCACCAGATAAGTCAAGGAATGTGAAAAATTCTTCATAGATCTTACTTCTAAAGAAATCCATATCGCCAACCTCAAAATTACTCCAAAAAT
Organism: Saccharomycopsis sp. KB-2023a; assembly: GCA_030450195.1. Classification (NCBI taxonomy): domain Eukaryota; kingdom Fungi; phylum Ascomycota; class Saccharomycetes; order Ascoideales; family Saccharomycopsidaceae; genus Saccharomycopsis; species Saccharomycopsis sp. KB-2023a. The sequence goes on along the minus strand of JASJSC010000051.1, from coordinate 17,780 downwards.
GACACATATTATAAGTTTCACCTTCGTCATCAGTGAGCAATTCGAAATTATTATCACGAGCAACATACTCTGGATAAATATTGGTGAAATTACCAACTACTGACCATAACGATAGCACCGTAGTATGAATTTCATAGGGTGCCATTGTAAATCCATAAACTTTTTCATTGTCACTCATAAATTTGAACAAATCATAATCAAAATTACAATTGAATTGAATGTCTGGTTCAACTCTCCAATAATATTTGTAATTTTCCATTGATGGCAATTTATAGAAAAAGCCAGAGTTAAATCGGCACATATGTCTGTAAGATTCAGAATCACCGTATTTCACTCCTTCTTCTTCCATTTGATCTCTCACTTCATCAGCCAATTCTTGATCAATCCAATCCGGATATCCCCAATACCCTTTGGGTATTTTTTCATACATTGTTTTACCTGACACTGATTCTGAAGTTAGTTGAATAAATTCCTTAGAAAATTCTTCGTCATTGGCAAAGACCCAATCATAATTATAGTTGTAATTAAATCTCTCTTCTACGCTTTGTATTGCCAGTAGCATCCCTTCCAAGTCTTGATTTCTTGCCAAACTAAAGAAGGTAGCATTTACTGTATGATACTTTGGCTTTTGAGCACCCATTAGTTCCTCCAAATAAGTGTTTACTGCATTTTCAGCAGCTTCTGTAACATTTTTCTTGCCATTATTATCAATTGAAATTGGAACTATCGAAGAGTCTGATCTGAAATGCATAATAGTGAAAAATATCCCAAATAGAAATAATATCGTAATTAAAATCCGCGGCCTAAGGAACATAGGGGTTCTCGCCCTTACTTTTGTCCTTAAGTTTCTTTGTGGCGCTGCCCTTTGAGTGCCCATTATTATTGGCAAAAGCGTTCAGCTTTGGATTTATTTTCAAATGTGTAAAGTAAAAAAAAAAAAAATATACTCTATGCAATGGGTGCGACAACTTACAGATGAGATATTTTCTTAAGGTGAACCGGGTAAAGTTTGTGGTTGTTTACTTTTTGTTGATACTTCTAATAGACCAAATCAAATCAAAACAATATAGCACTAATGGAGGCAAAAGTGAAGAAAGGGAGAAAGAAAGATGCCATAGAGCAGTTCTTAGGATCTCATGAGATTTTAGTTAAGCCTGGGTTGTCTCAGTTGCGCTACATGATCTTGGTTGATGGACTTTCAACACCTGACGGTTATGACACTTGCCCATATCGATGTTACGTGTGGTCAATACTTCTCAGAGCTCAACCAACCAGCACAAATGCATATATGGAATATATTAATCAGGGCCCGCCACCGTGTTATTCCAAAGTTAGAAATGACACTTTCAGAACATTGACAAAGGATCAAAGATTCAGTGAAAAAGTTTCTGAGGATTCCTTAATTCGAATACTTTCAGCATTTGCTTGGACTCAAGATGATAATCGTCAGCAAATCAGTATTAAACTATCACCTTATGTTCAAGGAATGAATATATTAGCAGCGCCATTCTTATATGCTTGCAAGACTGAACCGGAAGCATTCGCATTATTTCATACTCTATTAACTAAACATTGTCCATTATATATCACTCCAACTTTGGACGGTGTCTACAGTGGTGCAAATTTAGTTGATATTGTACTCAAGATTATTGATCCAAAATTGCATGAATATCTAACCTCCAAACTTCTCAAACCGGAAATGTATGCCTTCCCTTCGGTGCTAACGCTTTCATGTTGTACTCCTCCACTTAGTGAAATTCTTATATTATGGGATTTTTTATTTGCTTATGGATGCCACATGAACATATTGATTATTGTCGCTCAGTTAATTTTAATGAGATCGCAACTACTAGAATCAAACTCACCTATGTCTTTGCTCAGGTCTTTCCCTCCTATTAGAGCAAATCAACTTATTAAACTTTCAATCAGTTTTGTCACAAAACTACCCAATAACACCTATGATTTATTAGTACGACATTTATTTGATCCTCAAGTGAAAAGTCAGCTTCAAAACCTAACTTAATATATACCGTATGTATGTATGTACGTATGTATGTCGGGCTGTGTTGTGTAAGGGCCATGGTACCGCAGCCCCCCCCCCCGATGGTTAAGAAGCACTTACGCTGAAAATCATTAAACGCCAGATTTTTGATCTAGTCATTGACATAACATAATTATTGTATTATTGTATTATTTGGCTTTTTTATTGCGAATAGAATTTCCACCACAGTGTTTTCAAGATGAACTCGCAGGAGGCGATATTCCGTAAGTGTTGACATTTTTTTAGCGTCTGTTAGTCCCCGAAAATTTTTAACTAACCAATAGGATCGGCTGAAATGTCGTTAATTCAGATATATCTCGCTACTGAGTTATCGCGACATGTTGTGTCAGTCTTGGGAGAAATGGGTAACGTTCACTTTAGAGATCTCAATAAGAATGTCAATGCTTTCCAGAGATCTTATGTGAAAGAACTTCGTCGACTTGATAACGTCGAGAGGCAACTAAGATATCTTAGATCAGTAATAGTGAAGCAAGAGATTCCTGTAAAGATTGTGAAATATGAACCAGAAAGAGATAACACTCGTAATCTTGCCCCCAGTCCTGCAGATATTGATGATATTGTGGATACAGTGGCAAGATATGAACAAAAAATTCTTGAGTTAGATACCTCCTATGAGCTGCTAAAGAAAAAACACATCAACTTAAAGGAAAACAGAATTGTTCTCACTCAAGGGGGCAACTTCTTTAGTAGAGAAAATAACACAAGAAGTACTGCAGAAGCAAGATTATCATTGTCTGATGATGACGGAGAGGGACATTTATTATTGCAAGAAGAGTCATTGGAAAATGGGTTTGGCGCTGGTGAATCGACAAATTTATCTGCATTCATGTCACTAAGCATTGATTTCATAGTGTGCACTTTACCTCGAGACAAGGTGGATACCACAGAGAAGATTTTATGGAGAGCTCTAAGAGGGAACTTGTACATGAGTAATATACAAATAGATGAGCCAATATTTGACGAAAGACAGCAGAAACTGATTTACAAAGATGTGATAATAATTTATACTCATGGTCAAGTCTTATTAAGTAAATGTAAAAGAATCGTGGAATCACTTGATGGCAAACTTTATCAGATTGATAGTAATCCTGATATTCTCGAGGAAAATTTGAAGGCAATTAATTTTCAAATGAATGATATTAATCAAGTCTTGGAACAAACCAGATCTACTTTGAACGTTGAATTGAATCTCATTTCTGAACATTTGGAAGAATACAGTGTAACTATTCGCAAAGAGAAAGCAATTTATGCTACATTGAATATGTTTGATTTCGATCATTCAAGAAGATCTCTTATTGCCGAAGGTTGGGTTCCGACTTATGACATTCAAATTGTTAAAAACACAATGAGAGAAATAACTGAAAGCTCGTCGACCACTAGTGGAACGACAACCATTGTTGTTAACGTATTGGAAACAAACAAGACACCGCCAACATATTATAAAACTAACAAATTCACTGCAGCATTCCAAACATTAGTTGATGCTTACGGTATTTCATCTTATAGAGAAGTTAATCCTGCATTAGCAACCATAATTACTTTTCCATTTATGTTTGCACTTATGTTTGGTGATTTAGGTCATGGATTCATAGTAGTTTGTATTGCATTTTATCTTATTATCAATGAAAAAAAACTTGAAAGGGCAGTTAAAGATGATCTTTCAGATATGGCCTTTGCTGGAAGATATCTTATTTTATTAATGGGGTTATTTTCAATGTATACGGGCTTATGTTACAATGATGTTTTTTCGATCTCTTTATCAATGTTTAAAAGTGGATGGGAATGGCCGGCGGATTTCAAAAAAGGGGATTTGATTGAAGCTAAACAGGTTGGAACATATTTTTTCGGGATTGATTCTGCATGGCATGGAACTGACAATGGGTTAATATTCTTGAACAGTTATAAAATGAAATTATCAATTATTATGGGATTTATTCATATGACTTATTCATTGTTTTTTTCGTTGGTGAATTATCGATACTTCAAATCACGAATAGATGTTATTGGGAATTTCATTCCAAGTTTACTCTTTATGCAAAGCATATTTGGTTATTTGACAATTGCGGTCATATACAAGTGGTCAATTGATTGGATTAAAATTGGTAAACCCGCGCCAGGGTTATTGAATATGTTGATTAATATGTTTTTATCTCCAGGAACCATCGATGAGCAGTTATACCCAGGTCAAGCGTTTGTCCAAGTGGTACTACTTTTAGTTGCCTTAGTTTGTGTTCCGTGGTTATTACTATACAAACCATTAATGTTGAGATATAAAAATAGCAAGGCAATCCAGGAGGGCTACAAAGATTTGTATTCACAGGAGCATCACAATTCTGTGCTATTACTTGAAGATAACGCGAGTGAAGATGATTTAATTATAACTGACGCTGGCAACTATGACGACGAAGAAAGTAGCGGCCACAGTGATGAGTTTGATTTCGGTGATATTGTGATTCACCAAGTTATCCATACAATTGAATTCTGTCTAAATTGTGTCTCACATACCGCTTCCTATCTTCGACTTTGGGCGTTATCTCTTGCTCATGCACAGTTGTCAACGGTTTTATGGAACATGACGATCTCTAACGCATTTTCCGATGCCAAGCCTAGTGCTGGGACAGTTTTCATGGCATTTTTCTTATTTGGAATGTGGTTTGTGTTAACTGTTTGTATATTGGTCTTAATGGAAGGTACTTCAGCAATGTTGCATTCATTAAGATTACATTGGGTAGAGGCAATGTCTAAATTTTTTGAAGGTGAAGGTTATTCCTATGAACCGTTTTCATTTAAAGCAGTTTTAAAAGAGATGAGAGAGGATTAATATGATAACTTAAGTTTTTTCTTTTATTAAAAAACTATAGTATATATATATGCAACTGAGGTAAATAAAGTAAAACAAAAATACATGAAAAGATATAATATAATGTAGAAACAAAGTGAAGAGAACAAATACAATGCCAAATTAAATGCGAAAGGACTGACAATTTACCATTCTAATTTTTGAGCCCATTTAACGGACTTCTTGGTTTTCTTAGTTGGTGTACTTTTTAACAATTTTCTAAAATCTTTTATATCCATTTTGGAAGCAGTCTTTTCATTCAAATGCATGCAAGAGTTGTATTTTCTAAGCTTTTCACCAGTAGTAATGTTTATTTCTGGCTTTTCAGGATTGTGATATTTGAAGTAGTTGGTAGCATTTGCTTTAAGTAATTGATTTTCAGAGTAGAACCCTCTCAGCTTCTCCTGCACCTCATCGTTGAATTCTTTGACTTTATGAGCTCTTATTATGGCTGCTTTTTTATGCTTCTTTCGGTTTCTCTTCGTTTGTTGAGCAGGAATGTAAACCAGATCATTTACCTTTTTTGGCAATTTTATTCCATCACAGTTTTCAGCATTTAGTTCGGTTGCGTATCTTGTTGCCTCTCTAATTCCGCCATTTTGAGCCGACACTATAAAAGTCATCAACGATGAAGTCTTACGCTTTAAAACCGATTTTGAGGGTTTTACAGATTTATTTGGAACGCAAATTCTTTGAGGATATTTTGGAAATGAATCCAACAGCTTAGAAACCCTTACCACTTTGCTGCATTCAACTTCTTCTTCATCACTGTTGTCTCCATAATATTTATCAGTAATTGAAATTGCTGAATCCATCAATGATTCATTGTCACTAAGCTCGTCTGGTGCCTGTTTATTTTCCTCATCCGAAAGTTCTGTTTCCGAGGTTGAATATTGTCTGTCGTTATCAAATATTTCATCTTCCATTTCGTTCATATCATTGAATGAAAAAGTTTCAAAGTCATTATCCCCCAAAAAATCTGCATTGAATGGATCTTCGAAACTTGAATTGTATTCTAATTCTTCTTCCTCGAATAAATTGTTGCATGGACTGAGATCTGTAAACCTTCCACTAAATTGACAAGAAATGTTTTCTTGCGACAAATCACTGAGGCTCTGATCGGTGGTATTAATTTCAGGCACTAACACAATCGCTGGTTGTAAAGTGAGTGACATTGTTTATAGTTCAAAAGGCAACAAAAGATAATTACAGGTGTGAATTGTGTATATACAAAAATGGATGAAAATAAGTATATATAAAAAAAAATTTCCTTTCTTTTTTTGGATCATTCAACCAGTAAACAAATTTTCATTAATTTTTTACAAATCCGGTGATTTTTTTCGTATGATTTTGTTTACGTTTTTCCGTTTCGGTAAGGTCTAACCACATTCCATTGCATGTTTATGCGTCCGCTAACAATGCAACTCACATACAAACTATGACATTTATTTACTTAATATCCATACGTTTGCACACTCAAATGCTGGTTCTGGTTGTCGCTGAACCCGATTCGCCTGAATTCTTTAGTTCGCTTTTACTTGTTGGTGCAGCAATGTTACGTAATGCTTCAACTTTATTATTAAGTTCATCGGAAATCTCAGTAATATCCCTGACTCGAATTTTCAAGATCCGAACCTCATATTGAAGTTTTGAAATCAATGATTCAACTTCTTGTACTTTGCTGGCATAAATTCGATCAAATTTTGATGTTGTTTGTAAGTTCTTGATTATTGATTCCACTTTCTTGAATAGCAAACCTTGGCATTGAGTCAAATAATTGAAAAAGCTTGTAAAACTTCCATTTTGCCAGTTAATGGCAGCAACACTAGATTGCATTAATGATCCTAGTGAAGCCAACGAGGTACCTGAAGGTGAATTCACCGGGGAGGTAACCTTGTTAATTGACTTGGGCTCTTCTGACATAAAGTCACGTATGAGTAGAGCTGTTTTGTCTGTCTTAATCTTGCTTCTAATATAGCTGGCTGCCAAGTAGTCTGATGATGGTTCAAATGGATAATTCCATGTCAACAAAGACTGATCTAATTCTGATCCACTTTTCACTCGTTTTAGTCGTTGCTTGTCTACCATTTCTATTATTCCATCGTAGTCATATTTTATTTGTTTCTGATTCAATTCCTGATAGATAAAAGGGAATGAATTTCTTCTATTTAACTTTCGATTAAACTCCACAAAAAATGCATTTTCATACTCTTCGTTGTCAATTACTGTATCCTTTTCTAAAATTCCCTCAATCAGAGCATTGGAATTTCCATAAAGATATGATGATTCTTCTTCTCCACTAAATGTGGATTCTGCAGTTGGATCGATAGGTTGAAACTTTGGAATAAATTTCTCTTGGATAGGAGACACCGGTTGAGAAGTTCCCGGAGTTCTAGGACTCACGTTCATTTCAACGAGATTCTCGGGGAAAATCGCTTCAAATTCTTCTTCATTAGTAAGGATCTTTAATGGGATCGACTTTGATCTTGTATGCAAATTTCGAATTCGACCAACACTACTTCGTAATGGATTAGTAGATCCTTCCTCAAATCTATTACCATGTTTTGGTGTTTGCACAGGAGATTCAAGAACCTTAGGTGATGAACTGACTGATTGTGACGACCCAGTCATACCAATGTTACTGTGCTTTGAAGCAGAATTTGACGATTTCCCGGATGAACCACCACTATCTTTGCTACCAGGCACTTTCAAACTTTGAGCTCCAATCAATGTCATGGCTGGTTTAGAAACATAACTCAAACCATCATTAATTTTCTGTTTTCTTTGATTAGCAGCACTTTTGAAAGCACTAATATAGGTGGATGCAGTCGAAAGTTTGGACAAATTATTAGACTCAGTAACCACAACGTTTGGAGGACTATCCAAGGAAATGGGCTGTTGTTGCTTTTGTTTCAACTTCAAATCGGGGGTGTGCAACAAGTCACTATATCTAGAATACCCAGTTTCAACACCAAAATTATCAAATAATTTGTTATCAGGTCTATTAACATGTTTTTTCTGCTGGTAATATATCTCTATTAATGCGTTTGTCAATTTTCTTGGGCGGCCCTTGCCTAAAAATAAGTATTCCAATCGTTTACCATGCAAATTAAGTTTCAATTCATCCATATTTGTTGTCATGATATTAACATTGGCAACTTTACTCCCTCTTCTAGAAATATCACTAACTGTCTTATTGACAACATTCTTTAATTTCAATAAGTTATCGTTCAATTTGGCCTCAGTGATATCCTTCAATTTTGCGTAAGTTTCTGGATCCAACAACCAACTTTGATCTTTGATCCTTCCTGGACCTTTCTGAAAATGATATATAGACCATTTGAAGGCAATAATGTCAAAAGGATCTTTGTTATTGTCAGACGTAATCAAATTTAGCCGCAATTTGCATGCAATCAAAACGCTAAGAATTGCAGCGACGGTCTTAGGTCCCAATATTCCATCCTGAGGAGCTGATCCAATGGCGCTTTCACCTATGGTTTCCCACCATTTGTTAATCGCCTCTTGAGTCTTATTGCATAAAATCCCATCACAATAAGTTGGATTGATAGTATCAAAGTAATACAATGCAATCTGAATAAGCATAACCAATTCTTTAACGGCATAAACAATAGGAACATTTTCGTTGATTTTATACATTGCCACAAACTTATCTTCAGATGCCTTTGGCGGATGCGAAAATAGCAAAGCTGATCTACCACCACAATTCAACCGCTTTAAATTAAAATTTGCCTCAAATTGGGTATAAGTAGCGGGAAAAGGTATCCCACCATGATCTGTGTATGCTGAATTAATTTGATGAATGTTAAGATTTGAATCAGAGTAAAAGCTTGACAAATTAGTGACAAATAAATGGCCATGATCACCAAACGCCTTTAATTTTGCATGCTGTGATTTAATCAACTCGTTCATGTAACGCTTAAATTTTACTGGCCATAAGGCTCCATTCTTCGTGATTACAAGCTTCGTTGCTTGTAATGTGTGACTATTATCCCCTGTGAAAGAAGTAATGATTGTACCTATCTTTCTGTCGAGGATCCATTGTTCAACCAAGTATATTTCGTATCCTTTAACCTCAATACTGTAATATTTGGCTAATCGCTTACTAACTAGTTGATCAAAATCCCTTTTAAGGAGATCCACTGCCCGAAAGTCGGGAAATATATAAGAGACATGTGCATCAGCACTCATCTCAGTGTTATGATTATCCATTGACTCGAAGTCGTTTTCTCGAAGGAGTATGGACCCTTAGAAAACTCCAATCTCTTCTGATTTAGTTCTCTATTGTCAGATGAATATATAGGCGCAACAGTTCTGCAAATCTATGCGATATTCACGTGCGGTCAGGTTTTACTCCGGGTAAAGAAAATCTGCGAAGAGGAAGAAATGAAAAAAAAAATTTTAGAAAAAAATTTGAAAATTTTGTAGAAAAGCCATTTCCAATAGGATATTCTTAATAGAATACAAGAAGCGATGACATTCGTGTTAACTGAAACCGCTGCCGGTTACGCATTGCTTAAAGCTGCTGACAAGAAAATCCACAAGAGCTCTTCTTTGTTAGATGACTTGAATACTGCAGAAAAAATTGCTTCTCAGTTCAAGATTGCAGCATTTTCCAAGTTCAACTCTGCTGCCAATGCTCTTGAAGAAGCTAATTCCGTTATTGATGGTAAAGTTTCTTCTCAATTACAGAAATTATTGGAAGAATCAAAATCTGATAAAAAGACTACCTTGGTTGTGTCTGACACTAAATTAGCTAATTCAATTAATAAATTAGGATTAAATTTTCAAGTTGTCTCCGATGCTGCGACATTGGATTTACACAGAGCTATCAAAGAATATTTGCCGGAATTATTACCGGGTTTGAGTGACAGTGATTTATCTAAAATGTCCTTAGGTTTGGCTCACTCTATTGGTCGCCACAAACTTAAATTCTCTGCTGATAAGGTTGATACTATGATTATTCAGGCCATCGCATTATTGGATGACTTGGATAAAGAATTAAATCAATATGCTATGAGATGTAAGGAATGGTATGGATGGCATTTCCCTGAATTGGCCAAGATTGTCACTGATTCTGTTGCATATGCTAGAATTGTGTTAACCATGGGCGTGAGATCTAACGCTGCTGAAACTGATTTTAGTGAAATTTTACCTGAAGATGTTGAAATCAAAGTGAAAGCAGCTGCTGAAATTTCTATGGGTACTGAAATTACTGAAACTGATTTGGATAATATACAAGCATTGGCTACCCAAATTGTGGAATTCTCTTCTTACAGAGAGCATTTGTCGAACTACTTAACTTCAAGAATGAAGGCAATTGCTCCAAACTTAACTGTTCTTGTGGGAGAATTAGTTGGCGCTAGATTGATTGCCCATGCTGGCTCATTAATTTCTTTAGCTAAGGCTCCAGCTTCAACTATTCAAATTTTGGGTTCTGAGAAGGCTTTATTTAGAGCTTTGAAGACTAAACATGATACCCCAAAATATGGTATTGTATATCATGCTTCATTAGTTGGTCAAGCTAGTGGTAAAAATAAAGGTAAAATAGCCAGAGTGTTGGCTGCCAAAGCTGCAGTTGCTCTTAGATATGATGCTTTGGCAGAAGAAAGAGATGATAGTGGTGATATTGGTTTGAGTGTTAGAGCAAAAGTTGAAGGAAGATTGAGTGCGTTAGAAGGTAAAGATTTGAGAACTACTGCCAAGATACAACGTGAAACTCCAAAAGTTGAAATTACTGAAGCCAGAGCTTACAATGCTGATGCTGATGCTTTACCTGACGCTGACAAAGATAGTGATGATGATGAAGAAGAAGAGGAAGAAAAAGAACTGATAAAGAAACGAAAAAGAGATGATGATGATGAAGAGAGCTCTAAGAGGAAATCTAAGAAGGAAAAGAAAGAAAAGAAAGAAAAGAAAGACAAGAAAGAAAAGAAGGAGAAGAAAGAAAAGAAAGAAAAAAAGGATAAAAAGGATAAAAAAGAAAAGAAAGACAAGAAAAAGGACAAAAAATAGGTGATAGTTGGAAGCACATTTGGGCATATTTGTACTTTACATTTTACGTTAATTTAATTATTTTTTTAACAATACACATTTTGAGAAATACGAATAATTTGTAAGCAATGTTGTCATTAAAATAAATTCAAATCATAATCTTTCTCGCTAAAGTAGCTGATTAAAACAAGCCTATCATAATAGCTAACACCTTGAAACGTTTGTAAGCATTTTTTACTATCTTCAAGTGATTTAAATTTTACAAACACCTTCCCACAGCTATTCACCTTACCAACTGTATGAAACTGATTGTTAATTTCCACCTCCTGCTTCGGTTTGGGTATTTTCACTTCAACGACAGGCACGCACTCGCTTAATTTGCTGTGAACATCCAGTTTGATTGTCCCCAATTTCTTTTCAAGAAAACCAGGTGGCTGCTTTTCTATATCTCTCAACATCGATTGGATATCAAAAAGATTAACTAGTTGCAACACGACGGAAGCATGTTTCAATTGAACGTCAATTCCTTCGGCCGCCTTTATCAAACTTCGAGAATTCATTTGCTCATGGTTTATGTAACCAGTGCAAGATCTGACGCAATTCAATTTCTGCCCTGCAATTTCAAGGTGATTTATCTTATCCATAGCTGTCTTGGTAGCTTCGTCATCTTTGAATTCGATAAAAGCGATCCCTTTGGAATTTCCAGCTTTGTCTAATAAGAGCTTCATTAATTGCAACTCCTGCCCTGTATTTTTAGAAAGATAAGTTGATAGATCTGGTTCGGAAAGTTTTATGGTGATGTTCGTGAGAGTTAGTAAATTTGAAGAATTCTTGAGTCCTGAAATTATAGTTAATTCAGAATCTGGGTTGTAACTAGCATTGGAAATAACGTACTCTCCTGGTCTTTCAATATCAATTCGGAAATTACTCAAATCGTGAACCAAATAATTATTTAAACTGGAAGCAATAGTGGTTATTATATCATCACTAAACTCCAACAATAGCGAATCTCCTTGATGAAAATGACTGGAGACTTTGGCATCTCTAGATAAACTCAAGGATTCAAGAAAAGAGTTGAAGTGCGCTAATATCTTACTCACTTTCTCATCATTTTCCACATTCCTTATTATCAATCGCCGTGCGTTAATTGAGTCCCTTGAATCTATCAGCGTAGTAACATTCAAGATGTCCTGGTGAGCGTCATTTTTTACCAAATCTTCAATCTGGGAGATGTCCAATTGCTTTCTATTAGGTCCTGGCAATGGGAAATACCCTAACAATTTTGCCTTTTCCGCGCTTATGTTCTCAAAATTTTTCGGCATTATATCCCATTTAGTAAATTTAGAACGATCAAGTTTATCAATCGGTATTGCTCTTTCGTAAGCTTCTTTGTCAGTGGAACGGAAATTATTTACTAATGAGGTGGGTTCTCTTGATCTATCATACGAGTTTCTCTCTTTATGCGAATCTCTGCCATTCCATCGGTCTCGATATCTATTTTTGTCCCACTGATCTCTTTCCCTGTGCTTCTCTTGCCTTCCATAGTGGTGGTTGTTACTGTGGTTGTTGTACTGTCTACCAATATTATTGCGCTCCTTTCCATAATTCTGCCTTGAGTCTCTATATTCACCTGATCCTCCGCGGTCAGACCTTGGACCCGAGGGCGCAACTCTCCTATAAGAACTCTTGCTCTCTGACATTTGCTCTGCAATGGTTTATTTAAGATTGTTGAGATGGGATGATATAAATTTTGAAAAATTATATAACGCCCCTACATATTGCTAAGCGCGCTCCCCTAATTAATTCTATTTGGAATATGCCAACGATAATCTACAAACATAATGGTAATAAAAATTATATCGATTGATATCGTTAAGATATTCTAGATTTTATCAGCGTTCTAGGGTTATTTTTTTTTGTATTGCTTCAGACCCACAAACCCCGACAAACTGAGGAGTTACCATATATGACGGGCTCATGTATGAAGCTTACGTAATCTTTCAAAATTGTTACCACGCATTTTGAAATATCAGCGTCCACCGATTCAACACTCTGAAACAATTTACTCAGCAATATTCATAGAAAAACATGAGGTTACTTAATGTAGCTTTCCTTGCAATTTTTATTTGGGTGGTAAACTCAGCCTTGTTGGGTATAGACTTTGGTCAAGATTTCCTTAAATCAGTCTTGATCGCGCCTGGGATTCCATTCGAGATAGTTTTGACACCTGAAACCAAGAGAAAAGAACCATTGTCGATAGCCTTGAAGAAAATTGTAGGCACCAAAAATGAAATTGAAAGATCCTATGGGTATTCTTCTTCCGCAATTTGCTCCAGATTCCCAAACACCTGTATCATGAGTTTCAAAGAATTAATTGGACAAGCATACTCCAACGATAGCTTAATTAATGATTTCACCTCTAGGCACCCAGGGGTTGAACTTGTCAAGAACAAGAAGCGAAATTCAATTGATTTTAAAGTCACAGATGGATCAGTTTTCCAAATTGAGGAAATAACCGCAATGGTTCTTTCACAAATTAAAGATCGTGCAGGTAAAGTCTTGAAACAAGAAACCGGTAGTGCATATTTAAGTGATGTGGTATTAGCGGTACCATCTTATTTCACTCAAGACCAGAGATTAATGTTAGTCAATTCTGCTAAAGTAGCAGGATTTCAATCAGTACAATTAGTTGATGATGGGTTAGCTGTGGGGATTAACTATGCATCCAATAATATCAAATTTGCAACCGGCAGCGAAGGGGAGAAACAGTATCATCTAATTTACGATATGGGATCAGGGTCTACAAAGACCACTTTGATCTCTTTTGTTCAAGGTGCAAAAGCAGGTAGTGTTTCCGATGTTAAGGTCGAAGGTTACTCTGCTGATCAATCTTTAGGTGGAGATTTATTTACAAATGTAATTTTATCAATTCTCAAAGAAAAATTCTTGGCAAGTTCATCAGTTACTCTGGCTCAATTGAACTCTAACAAGAAATCAATCACTAAATTATGGCAAGCTTCTGAAAAAGTTAAATTGATCCTTAGTGCTAACAATGAAGCTTCAACGTCAGTCGAATCGTTGTATGAAGACGTTGATTTTAAATCCCTGGTTTCTAGAGAAGAATTTGAAGCTGCATGTGAAGTTTTAATCCCACGAATTGTGGATCCAATTAAAGCGACACTATCTGGGACAGACGTTGACATGGATAAACTTGAATCATTGATATTGTTTGGGGGATCAACGAGAGTTCCTTTGGTTCAAAAAGAATTGACGGACTTGGTTGGCAAAGATTTGATTTCAAAAAATGTTAATTCTGATGAAGCTGCAGTTCAAGGGGCTACTTTAAGAGGGGTTGCTTTATCAAAGATGTTTAGAACTAAAGAAATGAACGTTACCGATTTTTCACCTTATGAATATTCATTTACAATTGGATCTGAAGATAAAAAAATTGCATTCCCTAAAGGGTCAACATATGGATACATTGAAAAAATCGAATTGGCTAGTCTTTCTAACGAGGAAAGATCATTTGAAATTAATTTATTTGAAAATGACAAACAAATTGAGACTGTTAAATTTGCCTCAGTTAAACAAGACATTAAAAAGGCAGTCGAGAAATTAGCTGATGATTTCAGTTTGGAAAACTGTAAAAGTAAAGCTGGCTTGAAATACTTTGGATATTTTGAATTAGATAGTAAAAGAGTCTTTCAAGTCAAAAACGTTACGGCATTTTGTGATTATAAGGACAATAACGGATTTCTCCAAAATATTTTAAAGAAAGACGGTAGCGGGGCTGTTGATTCAAATAATAATTCTACAAACTCTACTACCAAAGTAAAACCAAAGATCAAATCAATGACTTTAAAGACTTCAATCAGTTCAGTAGCTGAATACCCTTTGGTTAAACCATTATCATTTGTTCAAAGAGATTCTGCTCAAAGAGTTTTAAGAGATTTAGCTTACAAAGATCAAGCTCGAACCCAAAAGCTGGAATTGATGAATAGTTTAGAAAGTGAACTTTACTCTATTAGATCATTGATTGAAGATATTGAAGATGATATTGAAAGCGAAAAGGTTGATGTTAAATTTAGCAAATCCGATATCAAATATTTGGACGCTTTCAAAGTGCTTGTCTCTAAAAATTTGGAATGGTTAGAAGAACAAAGTTATAACTTGAATCAATTAAAGACTTCAGCAATCAATAAGAAAATCGAAAAAGTAAGCACCCTTTCTAGCTATTTGTCTGAACCAATTGGGGCTAAACATTTTGATGCACTTAGCAAACAAGGTAACGACTTGAACAGCATGCTCCAAGACTTTTTGGGTAGAATTGATGTGGATTATGATACTGTGGCGAAAAGTTACTTGGCTGATGATTTTTCGATGGAAGCATTTGATGCTGATAAACAAAAGATTACTAACACTGCATTGCTTAAAATTGAAGAATTAAATGTTGAAAAAGAATCATTGAACTTGGTTGAATCATTAGAAAAAATTGATTTGATTGTCAAAGAAAGTTTGGATGATAGCGAGGACGAAGAGCCAGATGGTGATAAGATACTTGCGCAATTTCAACTTTACAATGACTTAACAGCTAAATTACAGGAATTGGCGAAATTGGTGGCGAAATTGGACAAAGAGCAGAATAGAAGAATTAAATTGTTTGAAAAAATGTTGAAAATTAGAATTAAGAAGAGAAATGAGCAGCTACTGAAATCAGTTGAGGAAACTGCGACGACTGAATCTGACTCTGTAACTGAGGCATCTGAAGAAGTCTCCCCTGAAGAAACTAGTTCAGTTAAGGGAGAGAACGCTAACCATGATGAATTATAAGATACTGGTATATCTAAAATAGATGAAAGTTCAATTTCGTTTTATTTATGTTGTAAGTTTTAGTATAATAATACTATAGTAGGGTTGAGGCTTTCCAGTCACCAGTAATTGTCAAATCACGTGCGTAGTTATAGGTCTTGGAATTTCTTAGTTGTGACCGGGTTCTACAGTGAAAATATGGGTAGGTGGGGCCATCGGTGCTTGGATGTTTTGCGTCTGAAAAAATTCAAGGGTGGGTTACCACAGTATACCAAAGAAAAAAAAAAATTATAATACTGATTGTACATTTGTATATTAGCAGACCATAAAACTACAGAAAAAAGTAAGTAAATGAATGGTGAATAAATGATTAAAGGGAAACAAATATGAAGAGTATATTTAATGAGAATTGAAAAATGGATTATAAAGATATTTGTAAATCAGCAATTTTTTCATGTTATTAATCGATGATAACTTTCATGAAACTGTGCAGTGATGATGATATAAAAATGAATGAAAAATTGGATAATATCGAATGACAGCATCAAAATGATTTTACCGCGAATTTTGATTAGAATATAAGTTATTATAGCCATGCTATATCAAATTAATTCAAGCAGTTGAACTTTTCATGACAAGCTGCAAAACAACAATTCTCTTTAAACAAAGTCAACACATTGAAAAATTAGTTAATCAG
Organism: Saccharomycopsis sp. KB-2023a; assembly: GCA_030450195.1. Taxonomy (NCBI): domain Eukaryota; kingdom Fungi; phylum Ascomycota; class Saccharomycetes; order Ascoideales; family Saccharomycopsidaceae; genus Saccharomycopsis; species Saccharomycopsis sp. KB-2023a. Next base: position 1,361 of record JASJSC010000051.1, on the reverse strand, counting down.
AATACTAACCACTAACAGTGCCACGTCTTACTGAATACGAAGTCATTGGTCGTCGTTTACCAACTGAAACAGTTCCAGAACCAAAATTGTACCGTATGACAATTTTTGCTCCAAACACTGTTGTTGCTAAATCTAGATACTGGTACTTCTTGCAAAAATTACACAAAGTTAAGAAAGCCTCTGGGGAAGTTGTTTCTGTTAATGTCATTCAAGAAAGAAACCCAACTCATGTTAAGAACTTTGGTATCTGGATCAGATACGACTCAAGATCTGGTACCCACAACATGTACAAAGAATACAGGGACGTCACCAGAACCAGTGCCGTTGAATCCTTATACCAAGATATGGCTGCTAGACACAGAGCTAGATTTAGATCTATCCACATTTTAAAAGTTGTTGAATTGGAAAAAACTGCTGATGTCAGACGTAACTACGTTAAACAATTCTTGGCTAAAGACTTGAAATTCCCATTACCACACAGAGTTCAAAAATCTAAGAAAATCTTTTCTTACAAACCAGTTTCTACTTACTATTAGATATAGGATTTAGTGTGCTAATATAAGAATAACGAGCAATCTCCATAAATAGAATATTGTAGGAATGAATTTGTGGGTGGGTGTCCAAAGTGCACACTTGGGTTTACTTGGGTTCTGAGCCCTTGCGGGAGTGCGATTAGGCGTTAGGAGATCAGGCGTTGGGCGCCAGGCAGAGCCCTGGCGACGGGGTGGTGGGCACCACCGTTTAATTAGTTAGTCAGATGAAGGTCAGGCTCCTCTGTCTTTCCGCCTGCGTGTCTGTCTGTCTGTCAATTAGACCGGCCGACGGCAGGTGGCAATTGAAGTTAACCTATCACATGCTGTGTACCTAATTGAAACTCGTGACCGCAAGTGTAGTTGTAGAGACCAGGGTTGGCAATCTGCAAAGTTAAATTGTGTGTGTAGATTCCCTGCCAAGAAAATGAGAATGGCGCTGCTTGTGTGTGTTGTGTGATATCAATTGATTATCGTCATTCTGTTACAAAAAGATCCGATTATTAAGTTGATAAAACCTCGATCTTTCCCGTATTGTATATTAATATAATAGTTGATAGTGAAACATCACTTAAACCAATTACAATCTCTAAATTTAACATAGAGGTACTTTTTATTTTTCTTATTTTTATTGTAGATCCACTGGTCTTTTTTGTTTAATACCGCACACCGGTCTTAGCGTGTCCAGCAGGATTTTCGGGCATATTTTTTTTTTTTTTTTTTTTTTTTTTTTTTTTTTTTTTTTTTTTTTAATTTTTTTTTTTTTTTTTTTTTTTTTTTTTTTTTTTTTTTTTTTTTTTTTTTTTTTTTTTTTTTTTTTTTTTTGAGCTG